>NMRA01000195.1:232545-272621 GCA_002633005.1 Phoronis australis | reverse complement strand
TTGTCAGAATCTTGAAAAGTCAAAACCAAACCATGTGGTTCAGGAATATTTGGATAAATGTCCTTTAGAGGGAGTCATGTCAACAGAAACAAAAAATAAAACACGGAGAGTACAGAACTTTGTTGTGCATTGACAATAATTACATTAATAATTGATTTTGGCCTAAACAGTAAACCTTGCAAAATGGTTGCTGTACACAAAAAAAAAACTAGCACGGATTACCTGCAGGTACACTTACTCTTAAATTAGTGTTGACGAGTATAGAGTTAGGAGTCTCTAGGTCTATGCAGCCATCCTTTGTCTGCTCTATTTGGGCATTTGCACTTAGCTTCTTGTTACTACGTTTTCTTGGCTGCAATACACAACGTGCATAGGCAAATTGATTATTGGTAAATGTAACTTGCTCCAAAAGATGGCACCATATGCTGATCATTTTATTTAATTGTGCAGTTCTGTCAGACCACAAGGGTCATTGATTTCACCCGCATGCCACACTGTCATAGCTCACCGTAACTACACAGGGCAACATTTTACACTTGAAGAAGGTTCATGTCAGGGGATTTAAGACACACAAACTGCTTTCAACTGTATAGTATTGGTGACGGGTAGCCTACAGCATTCAGTCAATAAAGATCATTTTCAAGACAACTGACCTATAGTTAAAGAGGTAATAGTCAATTCCAGGGGTCCCTCACTTTAAAAACCATTTTCTCAACTCAATAACTGACACATAACTGGTTCTCGAAATCCCTGACCCCTGTAAGTGGTTATTACCACTCAAAGAATTCAACTACAGATAGATGGAATCATTCTGAAAACTGCAAGCCACAACATTTTCTGTTTTAAAAAACCTGAGGACACCCTTAATCAAACTGAGATGGACTCACTATCACTCAACACATTGCAGAAAACAATTATCGTTATTTCAATTTCAGTATTAAGTAAACAAATTTTCAGTACAAGAACACCAGTGCCATGAATCAAAGTGCAATGCAAAATGATTTCAATGGTAAGAATAGAATAAATTATCCTAGTGAACACTTTAATAGAGATGACGACAGTGAGGGTCACAATCAAAAAATAACTGTCAATGGTTTACAGGTGGGCTTTTTTGTTAGAAACCGGATGCATCAACATTTTAGTTGAAAATCTATTACACATAGATAAAATGGGTTTACCAACAAATCAAATACCGTTAACTACAACAGACAAAATGACAATCTATACATGAACGCTGAATACTTATAAAAGTGACTAAGCTAGAAATGGTTCAAATACACTGAACAACTGTGAACCATGTGAAGAAACAGTGATATTGGAGTCTACCTTCAAACTGAAGCCAGGTATTCCAGACAAATAGTCCTTCAGAGAGCTTGGCTTGGTGGTGGCAGGTTTGTTGGTGAAAACCGAGTCAGAACTGTCCGTTTGATCAGAAGCCGAGGATACGGTCGAGCCAGAGTCCTTTGACCTGCTGTCCTTGGCATTCTGTTTAGATTTAGTCGTCTTGGCGACAGCTAAACAACATAGTTTGACAATGAGAAAATAAATGTGCTACACTATACAACAGACAACACATCCTCACTTCACAAAATGCTTCTCAACAAGCAGTCTTAATTAATCGAAAGAAAACGTGCTTCCCAAAATTTTTGCTAAGCCAAAGATGAAGAGTTCAATTAGCATACCCATGTTAAGACACAAAAAGTGACTTTAAAGCCACTTTAAAACAAGTACTTTGACTTAGGGCTGTTCCAGTAAAATCCGTGTGGGAGGGGGGGACGGCAGTAGAAATAAAAATTCATGGGTGGTGGTCTTCAGAAAAAAAAATCAATTTATGGGTGGTCGTTCCTGTAAGAAGTGATGCATTAAAAATGGGTGGTATTTTTTGACCTGTTAATGTTGACAGGATGGTTACTTCAGCCGAACACATCTTCAAAGAAATTAAAACTCAAAAAATGCAATTGGCACATATCCTAACTTATCCCAATTCAAAAAAGGCCAATTTGCCAGTGAACAGAGTGCAATATGTTCACTAAGCCATTAATCAAGTCATGGGCAACTTGATTTGAGCCAACTGTTTGTCTGCAGTCCTACTGAATTGAAAAGTTATGCAACACTAAACTGGTGTTAAAACATATAAGAAAATTGACGATTTTTAAATAAAAAGTATGAGGAGTAAGATAAACAAGTTCCAATATTCACTTGACATAGAAGTATAAAAGAGTTCGTGGAGACAGTTTGAGATTCATTGAAATTATAGACACATGGTGAACAGAGACACCTGGTGGCTGCCATAAGTATTGCTCACAGGCTGTTTTAGTTTTTGATAATGTTGGACAAGACAACTAGTTCTTGTCTGTCAATCATCTAAGTTCTTAATAGGTCCTCCTGGAGGCAATTTGTTTGCAAGTGTTAGATTTTATATTTTAACCTATTAAAAATAATTAAAAAATTATGGGTCATGGGTTGGAGAAATAAATGAAAAATATGGGCGGTGGGTACGAAATAAAAGTGCCTTCCCCCCTCCCATACAGATTTTGCTGGAACAGCCCTTACCTTTTTTCTTCTTGATGGCAAGCTTCAAAGCTTTTCGCTTAGTGGCACTGGTGACAGTCCCATTAGCTACTTGCTTCGACAACATCTGACTCCCTGCAGAATTCTTCTTCTTACTGGCTGCCCCAGTGTCCTTGTTATCTTTCTTTGTCTCCACCTTTGCTGGCTTCTCATTGAGATTCAGTGACAAAGTGTCTTCAGCAGGCATGGTCGGATGACCATCAGGCAACCGAACATAGTTTACTGCAACAAGAACAATGACGTGGCTAATCAGCATGTTGAGAATTGTTTAATCTAGGACGAAAATGTTAAAACTTTGCCATTTTCCAAATGCATGCTAAGTTGCTACCTAATTTCTTTGGCAAAAGCTTTACAATACAACCACTCAAGCAAAAAAAATCAAACCCTCCTGTCTTCATATTTATATTTATTGAGATTTTTTTCAAATGTCTTAATTTCATCAACTGAAAAAAATTTCAGGAAAGATCTAAAAAGAATTGCAATGAAGAAAAAATATACCAGAAGCAAAAAGGAACAGTATCATTCTGAAGATACTGTGTGTGATTAATGAATATTAACTGATGGCACACTCAACTTCAACTGAGAGATAATAACCCAGTAACAAGAACCACCTGATATCTCCAGACTTTCCAGGACGATGCACTTTTGCAATGACACCCACCTCACTTAACTACAAATGACAGATCAAATACTGACCGACAGACCCAGCTCCAACCAGCACACTGAACTCTGATAGTTTGAGTTCTAACTGACAGACCGAACTCTATTCGACAGACCAAGCTCCAATCGAGAGACCAAGCTCCAATCGAGAGACCAAGCTCCAGTCAACAGACCGAGCTCCATTCGACAGACCGAGCTCCATTCAACAGACCAAGTTCCAGTCCACAGACCAAGTTTCAGTCCACAGACCAAGTTCCAGTCCACAGACCCTACCTTCAACAAACAGACCGAGCTTCATCAGGCACACTGAGCATTAAGTGGAACACTGAGCTTCAACTGACACACTGGTTCCCAATCGATACACCATGCTTCCACAAACACACTGCACTTCTAATGACACACTGACCAACAACTGACACATTGGTTCCCAATTGACACTCCATGCTTCCACAAACACACTGCACTTCTACCAACACACTGACCAACAACTGACACAATGGTTCCCAATCAACACACCATGCTTCCACAAACACACTACACTTCTACCGACACACTGAGCAACAATTGACACACTGGTTCCCAATCAACACACCATGCTTCCACAAACACATTGCACTTCTATCGACACACTGACCAACAACTGACTCAGTGAATTCCACCTCGATCATCTACTACCTTTTTCCTTCTTTCGCTCCCTCGACGATCTCTCACGTGGCTTCTCCAACATCTCCCCTTCCTCGTCAAGCTGGAGATCGATCGTCCCCTCGTCATCTACCTCCAGTAACACAGCTCCATCTGGTATGTCACACTGAAATTAAGGACACGCATTTAAAAAAATGTTGCCTAATAATCAGCAAATATTACACCTAAAATCAACACTTAATATTTAATAATTTATAACTAATTATTTTCTAATTTCTTTGAAGCTGTTACAGCAACATCTCTCTCCCTCCTTCCCCCCTCCCTCTCTCCTCCCCTTATCCCCTCCCTCTCTCCTTACCCCTCCCATCCTCCTTCCCCTCTCCCTCTCTCCTTACCCCCTCCCTCCCCGACTCCAACCTTCCCTCTCTCTACTATCAGTTTGACAACGCTAGATGATTGACATTTTTTACAACTACTGCAAAGTAGGTGACATGAGCAATGGTTTGTATGATGTCATCAATCAACAACACCAACTCCAGACAAGGTCAACTAGAAAGGTCATTGAAAGACAGTTGCCAACAAATAATGAATAACAACTGACTCTACGTGTGTGGATCTTGGGTGAGAGAACACAATTGAAAGTTATTCTGTACCTCAATATTGAACTCCAAATGAGTGAAACAAAATTAAGAGAAAAGTCTTCACCTACAACTTGCAAGTTATTCAAATCAAACCTAAGGCAAACAGTATTACATATCTTAATGTTTTGCAATACTCAGTCAATCCCCATCAATGCCACATATGATGCACCTGACAATAAAAAATGTGCCTTTTCTTAAAAAGTTGTGCCGAGTAGACTTAGTGTAATTATAGTTGTATCATATGAAACTGCCGGAAGTCCCACGGGCAATCTAAATAAGGAAAGTGTCATGTTTGTGTAAAAGTTTCATTTTTTTATGGTAATTTACGATCAAATATTGGAAAACCTAAATGGCCTGTTAACTTGGTCTCATTTTAGTGAAATCTGCAACCTTATATATTACCCAACTGGCTATAAGTTGATTAGAATGTTGCGTTTTAAAAGATGCACCCCCTGGGGCAATGTGCTTGTGCCCTTTTATTTTTTAATGCGCTAATGGTGCAAAGGAGTGGTCCAGGAACATCCCTGAGGGTATAGCCAAAAAAGTGTTGTAAAGTAAAAACTTGACAAACTAGAGATGGGATTTCACTGCAATTGGGTGTTAACCTGTACAAGTATAGTAGACACAAGCCACAAGCAATGTTAACCTGGACAAGTATTGCAGACACAAGCCACAAGCAATGTTAATCTGGACAAATACAGCAGACACAAGCCATGACCTGCACAATGCCTCGGTGCTAACTGACACAATAAAACTAACCTTCAATCCATAAACACCAACGCGTCCAGCTACCTTGTAGAACAAACTCTCACTTCCTTTTGAATAGGTGTGTAGACAGGCATTGAGACAGGCTAGTGGGGTAGTGCCACTAGAAAATAGAGAGTGACGTATGAAATGTAGTGACTATGAAAACCACATATTAGTAACACAGCATGAAGACTTCACCAGAAAGGGTCAAAAGGCAAATCAACACATTTTGCTATTTTTTGAAAGTAATTGGTGCTTTAAATTGAGCAGAAAATAATTTACCCCATTAAGAAGAGCGCTTCACACAATGAGATCAGTTTCTTAGTCCTATGACATACATTAATGGCATAATTGTGCTTTGAAAATGTAGACACCGACAAACGCTACATGTGGACTCAGGTATTCCGTTGATGAATAGATGGTGCTGAAGTCAAATATAGTGTGCGCGCTTCAGCAGCGGGTCGCCTTCGGTGAGTCACTTATCAGGTCGTTAGAAGTCTTTTTTCTGAACCTCAGCTCGCTCAACTTTAGGCTTACTAGATAGTACCTGCAGTGGATTCTACTTCTACTGCCGGAACCAGTGAAATTGGATGGTGCGAAATCTGCCATGGCAAAATGCAGACTTGTTGCAGCGATGAGCACTTATAGAAATAAATTGCCACCCACATAAAATTGACTAAGAATTGGAGACTAACATGCTTTTGCGATGATGCTAATGACACAACTACAGTAGTTACCAATAGCAGTATTATACGATGTGTATATACAATTATTAGTACTTACCTCACGTCCTTTAGATTTCCTTCTTGAATGGCATTAAGAATTTCTTTGTAGCTCATCGGCACTCGAGGATGGTTCTCCAACACCTGAAGTTAACAGGTGAATATAAAGCCAGACTTAAGCCTAAAAATGTTTTCAGCTCAAAAGTACCAAAGAGAAAATATAACTAGTGATGAATCGTTCTTTTTTCGGAGTCTCGTTGACATATAGCTTTCGGGACCTTCTTCAGTGTCAATTGATTGGGAAATTTCCCGCCCTCTCCCATAAGGTGGAAGCCATGTGAGACACCTATTGGCCACTACGCAATACTGTAAGAGGTTGTAAATAGTATAGTAGGAAGATCACATCTCCAATCTCAATTGCCTCACAGATTTTTCTGCTCATGAAAATATTTATCCTCCCTGGCAGCGACAGCTACATCACCCCAGGAAATACCGTGCAGTCGTAACACAGTGGTTCCCCACTGCTGTAAGAGTACCAAGAGTTTTGCACCAGTGTCCCTTAATTCTAGCGCTTAGATTGCGAGAAGTCTCACCACTATAAGTAGCCAGGCATTCTGGACAATCAGTTTTCTAGATTACATCCCATTTCACAAAGACAGGATAAGTGCTTCCCTTCCATATGAGAGCTCTTTCAGAAAAACATACCAAGGTTTTCATCAGTCATGGAGTGAGGACCAACCACAATCTCTCAACAATCAGAGAAGTTTACTAGCCCAACCAAAGGACAAAACATCTGACTTCAAAAAGGAGAGTCTCCGTACTACTGCTGTACAGGCAACCCCAACCCCCAGCAGTTAAAACCAGGTGAAAGCCCAAGCCATTTATGCAAGCTAGCCAGAACTCAATTAGCCAGGGAGTTGGTGTCTGACATTTGTCGCTAATATTAGTGGGACAGCATAATGGATAATCACACAATTCAAAGTTTTGAACCCGATACCTATCACTTCAAAGGCAGGTGTTTTGACCATTTCTACCCCTGCAAATGGACACACAATCACCAGTAGGTGTCCTGACATCACTTTACAGGTTACCAACAGTGAATAAGTTGGAAAAAACTTCAAAGACGATAATTTAAAAAATGTGTGAAGGTATGCTGGCAAAACAGACATCACAGAATAATTTCTTTAAGTCTTATGAGCATGTGAATGCTAAAATTATGCTTCTAGATTAAAAACTGAAGAAGTTATGATGTTTTAAAGTGGGTTGCAGCCAGGCCTTTATCCAGGATTTCGAAAATAGGGTGTCCAAAATGGGTTCCCAATATTCCAGGGTGTCCTCGATTCCGACGCGTAAACCCCCACCACCAGGACCGTTCACCAGCAACCCCCCCAAACACAGATTTTTTTACAAAAAATGCGTAGTGACCAAGGTTTTTACATCCAAGTTTAAAATACAGCCTTCTGTAATGAGATTTTTTACAAAAAATGTGTAGACCCAGACTTTTACATCTGAATTAACGAAATCAGCCAAGTAGCTACCAAAGAAATATCAGAGATATTGGTTAAACGATGTGTGCACTATGTTTTTGGTGATCTCAAGCCAAATCAATGTTATAAAGTTTGTCATATCATTTTAATTTGCTTTAATATTGTGTAAAATAAGTCATCAGAGCTGCAGTTACAAAAAAAGAAAAACACACATCTGTGATTTACATTTTGGCAACAGCTGTCACTGCTGTTCCATATTAAAACGTTAAAACGCGCATTGAAAACAATGAAATGAGCGCAAACTCAAAACAATTAAATGGGCATATTCTTGTGGCACAACACTATATTAAAATAATGACATTTATTTCGCTTTTGATGTTTTTAAAAAAAGATGAAAATCATGAAGTTACAGCTCTGAAACACCAGTTTGGAGTTGCACTAAGGTATGAATCCTACATACACATAATGCCTTGTGGAGCTAAGACCACTGGGAGCATAGCCAGCAGTGGAAGAAACTTCTAACCAATTCTGTAAATGCTTGAAAGGTATTGTAGATTGTAGATGCCTTAACCAAGAATGAAAATGGCAACATATATAACACTTTTTTGTTTTAAATTCTAAATAACAACTTGTCCTCCTGGTGATGTCCACAACCAACTGTCTTCAACTTTAAGTTTGCAGCTTTAACAGTTTAAGTTCAAGTAGAAGATTCTCACCGCAGATTCACATTGAGGTAATAGTTAGTTAGTAGGATCCCTGGTTAAAAGTGATTCGAGACTCAGTTACACCCACTGAATAACAATCATCGTTCAGTGAAGGTAACAGGTTCCAGGGCTCGACGCTATTAAAATCACCCGGTCGCATTTAGCGACCTAGCCAAAATCCCAGGTCGCATTTTCAAAATCCAGCTCGCATTCGTAAATGCAAAATTTTCCCGCCATTTTTACATGCCAAAATAAGATTTTTTAGATCATCGAGAAAATGTTTAGATTATGCTCTTACCTGCAGCGTTAAGTACTCACAAATTTCGGATCTCAAAATTTGACTTCATTCATGCAGGTACAGCCTTACTGTTTTTCACGACCGCCATTGAAAGACTCTAGAGTGCAAGGCAAGTTGCCAACGTGAAAGTTGAATCAGTGCTCTCTAACTGACTTGTGCATTCGAGTAGCTAAATTTGCGATGTGAAGAGGGAGAAAATGCTCGTTGAAAAAGTATCCTGGATTTTGTTAGATCTGGCCTGCTACTGGTTGTCATCAAAGTCATTAACGATTCAAATTAACTCGGGTAATGGCGAGTTTGCTCCTCAATACCTTCCAAGTACGGGAAAAATAGGTCAGTCACAAAACGACATGCATGTCACTAGTGTTAACTTTCTTTCCGAGGTATAAAACAAAGCCGGGATTTGGTTTTTACATATTGTGAAGACGTTTTTGAAAACTGAAGTTGTGTAAAATGAAAGTGACACACCATATAAGCTGCGTGTCAATTTTAAACCACACGTGGTTGTTTGTAGTGCGCTATGAAGGGCGCTAGCTTGAACTGTGGGCACTTAATTGGAAATTCTCAAAATTTAAGGGGTGACTTTTAATAGATCAGTGAGCACTTATTATGAAACACTTTAAAGGTAGGGAGTAGGCTTGTGCGTCAGCATAGTCGTTAACCTCAGTGTTTGCGGTAATAAGATATTAAAACGCGGCAATGGTAAGAAACGTTCTAATAATACGATTTTGTGAGGCAAACTCCATCTAGTAGGGTTGACTTTCTGGATATCGTTACCACCTACAGTGTACCCTTTTTAGGCACCCGGAATGATTTTGTTTTAAACCGCCCGCTTCAGCCGGAGCAAGGTTGTTTCTATAGGAGTCTGAACATTTTACGGCGACGGTGGTTTGGGGGTTTGGGGAGCAAAAAGTTGCCAGTTTACTTGCAATAGCTGGCTATGGGCATAGGATACAGGGTTTACAGAACATCGACCTCGGGAAACATCGGAACAGGAAAACGTCAGTCCCGGGACATTGGGTCTTTTATAACCACTGGGAATCTGAGTTCATTTTCAAATAAACCAGAGCCGAGCCATTATACTCTTTCATTTAGGACTGTCACTGTCCTTTGAAGTGGTGCGCAAGCGTGAGTTCACGCACTTGAATCGCTGGAGTAGGCCTACACTTTACGTTGGCAACAACGTGTGAAAGACAAATCATATTTCGCACACGTAGCGCCAGAAACAAGTAAAGGGTTTGAGAATTTATTGGAAACTGAAAGTAAAGACGTGAACCAGGGCTTGGAATGACCAATGACAAAAAACGCGGAAACTTTTACGGCCCAAAACATGCGCGCTACCCAGCCTTGAAATACTCGATGTGAACCTTTCGCCCACAAAAATCGGAAGGACTAAAAAAAAAACGTTACCACCACCAGTAGCATGTGTTTGCGTCTTTTTAGCTCGTCCGTCCACTCCCACCCCCACAAATTTTTGGCTCCTGAGCCGTAGTATTTGTCACCGCGGTTTACAATCACACGAGACGCAATTGAAAATCCCACCACGCTATCCCAGATGCCCCAGCGATGTTGACAATTTACGTTCCTCCGAAACATAAAGAGCAACTTCCGCTTTTCGAGGTGAACGTCGTCGGCAACGCAGCGGTAAGAAAGGAATTTGCCGCAGAAATTTTATATCAAATCCGATTTTTTTAAACGCGGAAATATAATAAAATGCGCGGACAGAATATTTGAAAAAAGTGGAAATCCGTGTTTCCGCAGAAAATTCCAAGCCTTGGTGAATGTCGTTTGGCGATTAATAAGGTTGTCATTTTCACTTTGGCTGTCTTAATACGATAAAAAGGAGAAGCACATCTCAGTCTAAGTCACGATTGTCTGCCGGGACCACTTGCGCACTAACGGTGCCGCAATGCGATATCAGTGATATTGTCTTGGATATCTGGTACATGTAATAAGGACGTCTTATGTGAAAAATAAACATTATTGTCCACCACAAAGTTTGGTAAGTTGATCGCTTAAGAATTAGTAGAAACACCGTTGTTTTGTGAAGTTTTATCACATGTTAAGCGGTGGCCCGAAACTTTCTTCGGCGAATCCGGGAATTTACAAAAGTGGCCGAAAGTGTTAGCCAATGAAACGCGTCAAAGATCGATTCTGCATTTCCCATGTTCACGCGACTTGCTTAAAAGTCATCGGGAGGGCTGTTATCGGTTAGTGTTCTTTTGAACTTGGATTTGGCAACAACCAAATAAAAGTCAGATTAACAAGAGCTGCTTTGTATTTGCCAGGTATCTGTTGAGAAGTGTAAGAACTCAGCTCGCATTCGTTGGAAATTCCAGGTCGCATTTTGCGACTTGATACGAGCTGACAAAAATCTCAGCTCGCATTTCGAAATTTCAGGTCGCAAATGCGACTTGCAGCTCGTTATGTCGAGCCCTGGACCGTTCTCAATCAGGGACCCACTTATAGATCCGACTAACACATCACTATCACAATAACTAAGTCGATTAAAAACGACGTACAATTTTCGCTGCTTCCACCCATGATCTCCCCTTTTTCTTCTTCAACTGACGATCTTTTTGAATATCACCATCCATTACAGGAAACTCAAACAATGCCGAATGATCAAACACATGATCAAATATTTAAAACAAGGGACGATCTCGAGGAACAAAACAAATCGAAATAGCAAAAGCGGCCATTTGTCACGTGACCTCTTTTCCGGTTATTTTTATCTTGGTTAAATTTATATGAATTTTCTTCCATCACAGTTTAAATAATTTGTATGAATCTATTTTGGGACAATTTACTGTAAAAACTATCATAAAAGGAAAATATATTATTCTTCGACATTTTCCGTAAATAAACGTCCATTTCCGCCCATAGATACACCAAGTATGGCGTCAAAATGGAGGATGAATCAAATGGTATGTGTTGTGGGAACTTGTATAGTTTGTTACTTCTCTAGTCAATTAATAAAATAATCCTGCCATCGATCACCTTATATTATAAACAAGGAGCTACAAAGGTTTTGAAAGTCATAAATTATTCACTCAATCTATAGTCAGTAAGTAAACCAACCCTGAGTTGAATCTCAACACTGAGACTGAGTCTGAACTAGTAGGCCTACTAAATACAGGACTGGAAGACGGAAATTGTAGGATTTAGTGTCATACATATCACACTCATATTGCATACTAAATATTGGAGAGGCTTTATTAGTTGACCACATATCACGCGATACAATGTATAATTTCTGCAAAAGTTTAACCCTTCTCCCTTCGCTTCCAATACCTGCTGTGCTATGACGAGTGAAACTGATATTGGGTTTATACTTACAATTATACTTGTTTTGTATTCCTGCTTGTTGTGCATCTCCAAGTTGTAGTAATTTTGAGATTCACTGTCTGCATGCAGGAATAAGCACGTGTAGGCTTGTAATTGTGCATCTATAAACCTGGGATTAGGCTTATTTATAATTGTGTTGTCTTTCATGGCATATTGTTACATGCATGTATGCGGTTCTTACTCCATTTTGATCTCAAAATTAATTTATGTTGGAACCACTTGGCTAGATCATGTAGGGCACTAGTGCACTAACAGTCAAAGGTATCGAGGTGATTATGGCTTTATACTGGAAATTAAGTGGACTGTCCCAAGATTTTTTTTTTGTGTTCAGACCTGCTGTCTCCTGCATTTTAGAAATTAAGCCTTATTGTTGAAATAGATCATTTCAAGAATGATTGAAATCTGCATAGTAAAAATAGGATCCATTTCTATTATTTGCTTATGATCTTAGCATTATAAAGTAAAGATTTTTTGTCAATTCTCATTATCAATCCCACTATACAAAAAAGCTAATGTGTTTTCATCAGTTCAAATTGGTACTACATAAATGTTCTGAGTGATTCTGAACGTTTGACCTCTTCTACCAGGCAAAATGGACACACTTAACAACTTTGGATAACACTGGAAACTTAGTCTTTTATTAGATAGTTATTACAGTTTACCATTAGAAACATAGGATTGATTAAATGTTTTCACAACAACATTGGCTAGTTGTATATGGTACACAGACACTTGATTGACTAAAATCGTTGCGTTTACAAGAGATGTTTGTCAACACGTTCCTGAACTGTCCTGACCTTTTAGGAACTAGGACTGAACAAAGAGCTTCAGTTTTATGGACAATTCCACCAGGATGTATTCGCTAGACAACTTTTGTCACCGTTGGTATCAATTTCTGTGCTACATACTGAGTAGTCACCCATTCACTTGAAATGAGCTTGTCTATGTACCGCTGGGTCAAGAAATTTTGAATGGATAAGTGCTTTCATTAGTCATAATTGGACGAATTTGAAAGTAATTATTTCCAGTATAAGATCTGATTACTCCACACACCAAAGGTAGCTTTTGTATCAAACACTGATTGATTAAACCAAATTTAAGAGGTGGACTGTAAGGAGAGCAATGTAAACATTTCGTGGCTGAGCATATTGAAAAATGGCCGAAAAGAGGTCGTGAGAATTTAAAAGGGGCGCTAATTCAACAACTGAAAGAGGGCTCAGGGTTCTGTTATAGCAGCACATAGACAACCTGGTTCTACATGAAATGTATTGACAGGAAAGGCGCATTCAGTGACTAAGAAATTATGCTTATCTGTCATACGCTTAACTGCTCTCAGTCCATTCACCTGTTTTCTAAAGGAACTTTGTACGAGCCTTTTTAATGACAGGGACTACCAAGAAAAGAGGCCAGTTTGAGTTGTCTTTAGCTAAAAGGTAACTAAAGAAAGGTGTGCTTATCGAGCAGGTGGGCTTAATAAAAATTCAGGGAAAGCTTTAAAAATATCCTAGCATGGGCTTATGCACAAACAAAATTAATGTGATTGTTCATCTGGCAGTCACTAGGCGGCGCACTTTATACATTGCAAAATTTTCATCGTATCATTTAAAGATATTTGTTTTAACTAAAACTTGTGTTTTTCTACGTTATATTGTAGCCTTAACGCCTTAACTTGTGCAAAGATTTGATTTGCTGATCACCATGGCAACAGCAGCACGTGATAAAGTCGTGACCTTGGAACAAGCTCGTAGTGCCTCACACAGTAAAAGCCTTCTACAAGAAGACAGTCTCTTGGTTCAGCCCAGAGCCAGCTCCAGTAAACTGTCAGTGGGGGATGGTACATGTAGGTTCTTTTGCTGTCATACAGATATCATCAGAAACTTGGCATTGTGTTATCAGGATTGTGAGAGGAGGTAGTGCAGCCTGGTGGTCCTAATAGGACACACTGCTAGACCCTTGAGTCAGGTCTCTAGCTCCTCAGCTTGGTTTTAGCTCTATAGTAATAAAGCATTAAAGTTGTTCCAGGTGATCAGTATAATGGGCCCACCTAAGCGATCTTTTCATGTCTGGTACGATGTGTACCAGACTCCCATTATGTTATATTATCAGGATTGTCTGAAATAGTTTTGTATTATAAGTATAACCTTATTATATGAGTAGTTTATGAATTTACCCATTAACAAACTCTTTTTAAGTTATGTGTACCCTTAATTCAAATGTTGTCTCCATTGTGAGATGTTTTTAAGTAACTGCTAACCCATAAAATATTATATTTTCTGAAACTAGGAGTCAATGCAATTCTATTTATGCCATTCACAACACCATTCTCATGTGGCCATGACATTCTGGTAAAAACACCATTTCTTAGATAGTGGCATTACTTGAATAGCATTCATCAAATGAATCTGTTCATATTAAAACTTGGAAATGCTCAATAACCAAGTCTGAGACTTGAACCTTCATCTAATGTTTTCAGTTGTTAACATTATTACTTTTTAAGAATAATCTTGAATCTTGATTTTTCTAGCATAAAGATTATGAAAGCTCAAATAAATATTACATGGTACAATTGGTTTTGACATTGAGAGAATGTGTTGTCAGAAAATACATACTATGTTAAATTGGTGGTCTCTTTCTCAAAATTTTGTTCAGACAGCAATTGCTGCAACATACAATTGTGTGAACAAACAGTCCAACACTCACTGTTTTGTTCTTGATAATTGCAACTACATCTACTGTTAAAGTGTATTTCAGTTTCCTTATTTTGTTTAATGTTTCATAAGTGATGCAAAATGTATCAGAAAGTAGTAAAAGTGGTAAGCGTGCTATATAACACTCATGAGGAAGCACAATTTGTCCATTGCCACAAGCGACTTATATCCAGTGTTTAATAGTCAGCATTGGTTTCATTGTCAGGAAGCCTTAGCAATTCTCTCCAGGTGTTGTGTGACGAAGTATCATTTGATTTTTTTCAGTCATTCAGGATGCCGGTCATGATTCTGGTATTGATGGAGAGTCGGTGTTAGATGAACTCAGCGACCTTCAGAGCGAGGCTGGAGGTAGGTTCATGTTTTCCGCATGCTTTCATGTGCATTGCTAATTTAGATTACCGGTGTTCCTCTCCACATCTGAAAATCTAAACAGGTTTAAATTCAATTGACTTTGACTAGTTGGTGAAGATGAATTGAAAAGGTGATTGAGAGATTCCTGTTACACCAGAAATCGACTATCGGCCCGGTCTGCCACTTGAGTGAGATTAGTGATCAGGCTTTTGACTAGTGACCACTTGTCTATGGCCAGTTGCTGTCAAGGGTAATTTGAACCACTGAAGGCCTTATTAACAATGACGATGCTTTTTTACAAACTGGTCTCTATTTTTTAAACCGGTCGCGGTATTTTTAAACAGGACGCAGGACATTTAAACAGGACGCACATTCGGCCAAACAGGACGCTGTGACACGTTAAAAGTGGTCGTGGAGAACGCTGATTACGTATGTCTAGGTGGCAGTGTTGTGCATCATCCAACTGAAACTTCAGAACCAAGACAATTTTGTTGAGTTTTTGATCATATTAAAGTGGCAGTTGCTACAGCTTTGAATGTGTTGATCATTTTCTGCTCCACCAGAATGTGGGTTTTAGGTCCTTTCCACACTCTTAGTTAAACAAAAGTGGATTTTTTTAATATTGCCACAATTTAAGCCTTAAATGATATATTAGATGTCATGAGTGAGTAGATAATCATTTTGTGTAAAAATCAAATAAAGTTGAAATTTTTGGATGAATTGATCAGACTCGGTAAAAAATAACCCATAAATTATTTTGATGTCAACTTAAGTTTTGGGAAATGCTTGATATCCGACCATTTTAATGATGTCTATAGTCATCTAATATTAATTTTAGGCTAACATATACTTTGGCTAAATATTGAAAAACATCAGCATTTTCTTTGAAGCTACCCTGAATGGGTGCCACCAAATGGATATCTGACTTTATGGCTGAAATATTTTAAATTAGCAAGAAATCATTCATTTATTAAATAATTCTGAACTGAAACAAATTGGTTCTGGTGCTCCTTATCTGTCAAAGAAGTGCAGTGGCCTGACTATAACATCAGTGTGATAATGCAATTCTCCCATAGATGAGTTGGCTCCACTCCCTGAGGGTTGGCCCAAACTACCACAGGCCCTTCACCGACGTAGCTGTGAGCTGTCCCTCAACGTGTCCACGTGTGTCAACAAGGCCACGTCCCACTTGGAGCTTCTGCAGACTATCATCGAGGAATGGTTTGGTAGTAAAGATGAGGAGTCTGCCGCTAGCCGTGTACAGTCGAAGAAGAGTCTGGTCGGTGCTATCAGACCTTCAGCTGTGGTCAGTGATATGGGAAAGAGCTCGCCACGGAAACAGATTCGGTTTGAGTCACCTCAAGCAAGCCGGAGTACAAGCACACGTCAGTCAACAGTTTCAAAATCTTCAGCTGGATCAGAGAGAGGCTTGTCTGTACAAGGAATAGGAGCTCACATTCCTGGTGACTTTTTTGCACAATTATTATAATTTTCAGAGTATTTTCTAGTGTTAGTCATTCATTTGTTTCTTTGTTCTCCAGTATTCTACGAAATTTGGAAATTGGTGTTATAATATGTTCAGACAGAAGGATCTTGCTCCCTGCAACCTTGTGTGTTTTGCAGAAAACTCGTAAAAAGCAATTCTCAGCTACCACTCTCTTCAAGTACGAATAATGCAATCTTTTTTCAGTCAGTGCTAATAAAGCATTCCATAACCTGGATTACTAATTCCTAATATCATTAAACCATTGCCAACTCTAAAAGTCCAGTCATTCATGTATTATAATGTGATTTTCACTCAAGTACTCCTGCTTAACTGGAAAGGTCGTTCCTGTGGTGAAGTCATACACAGTGTATCCAATGAGTGATCATGGCATCGTCCACTAGATTTAAAAAAAAATTATAATTTATCTTGTTTTATGCTCAACTTGTTGTACATCCATGGTAGGCTGAAGCATTGCAAGCCCTAATTCTGCACCCCCCCCCTCAGTAGAACTGGATGAAACGAAAACAGGTATACTGCACCTGTACTCAGTCCAGTGGGTTGATGTTAACTTGGTCATCTCTTTTCTCACTGTTCATGTTATAAAGGCCCAAGTTCATAGCTCTTAAAAATCATGGCTGGCTAATATAAACACTGCTTATTGTCACATTTTTTAATAGGGGAATTGAGACTTCGGTTGGGAGGCAGATGATTTTGCTGTGATTGGTATGTTGGGCAATTGAGGAAGCTTTAAGTAAGGGTGAAAAGTGAAAGTATGTACCGATTTAGACAGACTAAGATATTTTCTTCTAAAAACACTGATGCTGTCTTATCTTTTATCTTCCTTAAAACTGGTTTTTGTGTCTGACCCAATCTTGCTTGACTACTTCAGACTCAGAGATGTCAATCACCACCAGTCATCCAACAGCAGAGGGCAATGAAATGCCATACTTGGGCGCTGAAGAAGTCATCACCGAAGTGATGACCTTGTTGAGCCGGCTGGAGACTGATAGGCTAGAGGCTGAAGACATTTTGAGGAAGGAGCGTGAGCGTGCCGGGAGACTAGCAAACAAGATAGACGAGCTGATGGAGAAGAGAATGCTGGAGCTTCCCTTGGCTGTTCAGAGAGGTAGGGCAACCTTGTAATGGGGCTGTTCAGAGAGGTAGGGCAACCTTGTAAGGGGGCGGCAACTGTGTTATCAAAGGTTCACAGTGGTAGGGCAACCTTTTGAGGAGGGCCGTGTTATCAAAGATTCAGAGAGGTAGCCATGGGAAACCTTGTAATGGGGCTGTGCTATCAAAAGTTTAAAGAGGTAGAGTAGCCTTGTCGAGGGGGCCTGTGTTATCAAATATTAAGAAAGGTAGGGCAATCAGATGATCTCTCACCTCACTATAGTTTCTCAACAAGTGTTCAAAAAGGAGTTGGCTGATGTACAATGTGTGTTCAAATGGATAGATCAATTAACACTGAGTGTCCTGACCCATGTTCTCAATGTCCTGCACTATGCTGTTATATGTACTATGGTATTGTTTGGCTAAGGAAAGTCATTTCGTCCCAGGTTTTTAAACATTGTCTCTTATTTAATGTAACCTCAGAATCAGAATTAGCCTAAAAGTGTCATTTTTGCAATGCTATACTCTTCATGAATGAAGGAGGGGTGCACTTAATACACACCCATGCACTAAAGTATTCATTAACTGTACTGTATGTGATAATATACTTTTTATTCTCTAAATTCTTAGAACACGAAAAATGCGCCTTAGACCTGAATGAGCTGGCCTGGCATGTCAACTATAAAGGACGTAATGAGCAACGTTGGCTGCATAAAGTAAATGTGGCTGATGTACTCAACAAACGACTTAAGGAAGATATTGGATTTGTTGATAAACATTGGTATGTACTGGACTTGTTGGTAAATGTTGGTAAAACTATGTACTGGGTTTGTTGATAAACAAGATAATAGATTGCTATGTATTGGATTTGTTGATAAACATGGTATGCACAGGATTTGTTTATAAACACTCTCTGGTTTGCGTTAGAGTTTGTCCCTCTTTGTTTTAATGCTGTCTGCAGCTGTATGGTCCAACTTTGTTATGGTCACTAGGGTCTGTTTCATAAAAGGGTTGAAGACTTAAGACTGAAAGTTGGTCTTGCACTCCAACTTCATAATTGCTGAATAAATTTTAATCTTAGTATTTATGAGAGCGTGACATTCCAGAAATAATTTATAGAAATGACAAATAATTGTCTTAAAAGTTTTTAGAACATGAACTTTATAGTTTATATAAAAGACAACATTAATTGAAGTTGAGACTTATTGTTCTGTATTATATGCTAAAATTCATTGATACATATCGATTGACCTGCTGGCATTTGATCACATGGGTCAATGACACTTTGGATAACTTTCCAGCCCTTTGGTAGAAGAAAAATTGCAGCTGGAGCTGGAGGCAATGAGAAGGATAGAAGAGGCACAAAAAGCGGTAAGAATGTTGCTGTCAGTATTTGGTCGAGGCTACGTTTTTTTCATCATTTGGTGCAATTAAAATAGAGAATATTGAAGCATGGGTCATTATTAAGGTACTATAAACACTGTGAACTTTTTGTTCTTTATTACAAATTTCTTGCGTTTGATTGCACTTGCTCTTATATAGCCTTGAATTATATCTCTAGGCTTGACTTGTGTTTGGTACATTTTGCAGACTGATGAAGAACTCGCTCAAACCCAAGACAGAGAGCGTCGTGTCATGCAAAAGTCGGAAGACGCATTCACTCGTGCTGAGCAGGAACGAAGGCATATTAAACAGGACTTAGATAATGTGAGGAGCGACTTACAGAAAATCAGGTGAGTCATTGCAGCTACAGGTGGTGCCCTGTGAAAGTCCATTGTGATATAACATAATGCTGTAGGCGCTTGTTCCTCAAGTTTCTAATTTCCAGTTATGGTTTCTTGAAAGGAATTCACTGTGTTTCTGTAAAACTTGATTTTAATACTTGTCACTGTCAAATGTTAAATTGTGTATGGAGACATAAGGCCCAACTTAAAAGAAAGGGGTGCATGAATTGTGATAGAATAGTTTTTCATTGTTCATGACGATGTTGAGCTGGTAAAATTTACTTACTACAAACATTTATTTGCGGAGGATTTGAACGTTTCCACCCTCAGCTAAGGGTCTTCTTCTGTGAATGGATTTTGTAGGTACCTCATTGTTGCACATTCTATTGTGATCAGCTGATCTAATGCATACTCTAGAGAGGTCCTCTTCTTTCTCCTAACCCTGTCCCCTTAATTTCCCTCTATTTCAGTGATGAGCTCGCTGAAGCCAAGATGACGTACAACACATATATACACCAGTGTAACGACAACAGAGAACAGCTACGTGACAATGAACAGGAAGTGCTGGTTCTACAAGTGAAGAGTGAGAATGCCAAGGCAGCTGAGAGGATGCAGGATAAGAAGGTCTGTAATGGAGGACTGCTTTGGTTTGAAAACTAAGTTTTGGATTGGGCCAATTCTTTGATCGAGCCGGTCTAATTATCTTTCCACGAGATGGTGTTGGTATTGCTGTCCAAAAGAGAATAGTTAATACAAGAAATGATTTTTTGTTGTTTGGATCAACTTAGTTTGAAGGTTTTAGATAGAATGTGAATTTTTTTACTAATAAGTTAAATTGTTTCAATCATGTTGGCAAGAAAACGATTTTACTTTAGATATTTGAATAGAATAATATCAATTGACAATCAGGGTCTGAACTTGATAAACTGTCTAAAAATTCCCTCTTGTTGAGATACTGAAGATGTTTGCTTTACAAAATGTATATATGTTTTGACAATAGATTGTTATTTTTAGTGATCATTATAGACACATCTACACAAACCGCATCTCTGTGTTCTGCCAAGTGTTGCAAGTCTGTGCCTTGACTGCAGATAGTTGCATTTTTGTGTCTTGTCTACAGATAGGTGCATCTTTAGGTCTCACATGCTAATAGCTAGCTGCAAGTATGTACCTTGACTGCAGCTTGCATCACCATTGTGTCTTAGCACAAAACAGCTGCTCCATTGCAACTTATTCTTAGTGACTGTTTAGTATGTTCACTGACTTACTTTATTTAATGTGCAGGTGGTTGAACTTGAGGATAGAATTTGTGAGCAGGAGAAGGAACACAGGAAGTTTGATGATAGGCTGCAGAGGCTAAAGAGCAAGAAAGATGCCTTAGTATGTAATTAAATTGTCTTGCTCATCATTGTTCTAAGCTGTAAAATAGTTTGGTGGGAAATATTGCACAGTACAAAGTGTCAGACTTGAGTTTAGCTCTAAAAATGTTAACTTACGATATTATGGCACCCTTTTCCCAAAGCTTGTGTGTCGTTTGAAGTAAAGCAATCTGGCTGTAGTGGTATCAAAAATGCCCACAGTTTTGGGGTAATTTAAACCCCCAGTAAAATATTAGCACAAATGGTCTCTGTAAGCATCCAAGACAGTATTTTGAGTGTATTTTCAGCATCAATTACTGTTCCCCAGACTCTTATTGGTGTGAATGAATCACCTACAGGAACCCATCGTGTTATAGTCTGCCTTCAGTGGCATTGAGTGAACACTATGACAGACAGAAACTGGTTATCAACAGTGAGTCTCACAAACTGTGTTCACACAATGGACGTGAATGCAGGAAATGGGAGCCGCTTGTTGGGCTGTTTTGCATCCACTTGAATATAGTTGTTGCATCCATAGGAGGCAAAATCACCAGTCAATTTGATCAATGCTGATGGTTGTCAGGTGTCATAATTTTAGCAAAGACGAAATCAATAGATTGCTGTTCCCTTTAAAATAATTATGTTGTTTTGCTTTTGCCCAGACTTGATGTCTTTGGATCAGTTTCAGTATGTTTTGAAATGTTCTACATGTAGGTCACTGTGCAATGCAATTTGTTAATCAGGGCTGCTGATTTTATATAACAATCTTTTAACACTAATTGCTGCAGGTGGCAAGAAAGTTGCACAAATTATGACTTCCAGGTTATCTTATACTTGTGCCAAAACACTAATTAAAAACAGATATTTGGTGGTGAAAACACCAGTACTTCAGTCAATATTTAGTTTGTTTTCCTGTGACCCATGTCCCTTTTAAAGCTGACATTGTTGTTGACGCATGCTCACTCTCTTGCGATAAACTCATCAACGTTTCGATTAAGAAAAGATCTGCTTACCACTGTGCTGCATACTTGTCCTTAGAAGTAAGAGATCTGTCTTCAAAAATGATAGCAAGTACTAGCAGCAGTTTTGAGGTAACTCAAACCATCTGAGTAAAGTGATTTCAATAATGACTCAAACCATCTGAGTAAAGTGATTTCAATAATGACGCTTGCAGTGAGGTGTTCTTAACACTAAGGAAAGTGCTTTCATTTTAGATAGTATGCAAAAATCAAAAATGTTTGCTTTCCTTTTAAACATGGTTTACTTGTAATCTCTTGTCTCACTCTGTATTGTAGATTGCTGATGGTGACCAGAAGCTGTCTGATCTGAGTCATGCCATTGAGCACAAGCAGGAGCGGTTGAGACTTCTAGAGCTGAGGAACTCAGAGGCAGAAATGATAATAGATGACTGTCACAGGAAACTGACTCATTGGTTGGTGTAGAGGAAGGCTAAAGGCTTTTTATTTTATTTTCAAAAATAAACTGCCACATAACATGTTGTGGTTTCAGTTATGCAATGCTGTCTTTTTTATAAAATTAAGGACTTACAACTTGGTTGTTTTTGATTAAGTGGTGTCTGCTCATTTGTTTGGGTTTAAGCTGCAGTGTTTCAAATTGACTACAAATAACAACGAATATGTTCATTTTGATATGTCATCTCCATTAACTAAGAGATTTTATGTAAGTAAGGTTAAATCTGACTTCTCTAAATGGCTGAGTGCACAAACTAGAGCAGGTGAAGTGCTACATTTTGTGACTTGTGCATGTCCAACACTCATGAGTTTTTCTGTAATTCCAAGAAGGTGCAATGCATGTATGTATCATTTGATGTAACTTTTAAGTGTTACCGAATGGCTAAATTTTGTGTATATTTACAATGTTAACATTACAAATTATGCACATTAAAGTAATTAAACAACAGGCTAATAATTTACTTGACCATTAAGTTGAATTACAGTGTTCGTTAAGTAAGTACTGTGTTGCAACATCATTTTATTAAGTTAACATAATTATGTTTTCCAGCAAAAAGCAGAAAATCAGTGATGAAAAGAACTTGCGACGCATTGAGCGGGAGCTTGAACGACTAGATATAGTTCTGGATAAAACAATGCAAGAGTTCTTCAAGACTAACACGATATGCAACGCAGTGCGTGAACAGCTTGACTTGGAGATTGATAAAGCCATGAAGATAGAGGAGACCTTGAAGGTAAGAACTCTTTGAGCCAGACCAACAGACTTTTTTATTTAGGACAACACATAATTGGATACTCATTAACATGTTAAACTTTTGATTATTACCAAATACAGTGAATAAATGATGTTCGCCTTATTAATGACTGTCTGCTTTTTATTGAAATGTTAGATGTTAATTTGAAGATCATCTGAATTGTTATCCAGTGATGCAGGCAGTCTGAAAGAAAAATCGAGAACAACAACCAGATGTAAAGCTTCATCACCAATTTTTAAATACGGCAACTAAATGCATTTAACAGTTTAAGTACTGGTATTGTCTCAGAAGTTTTGTGTCTTTTAAACTTTCATTTTCTCATACAGCCTTCAGTTTAGGCACTGGATCTGGTTATGTGTAGGTGGTGCCCTCTTTCGGCAGTTCACATTGTTTAATTTGCTTTATCTCACCTAATGTTATTATTTTACTTGGTGTAAATTTATTAGTAATTTCATGTAGATCTGTCTCACTTTTGCATGTCTTGGCGTGTATCACAAACTACGTCACTGCATAGATCATAGGCAACAGATTCGCAATTCTAATACTTTCCTATGAAATTCGCAGAGAAGTTACCACTCTCTTCCAAATAATATGGAACTCATTTCCTTGTTAATGAGCAGACGACATACTTGACAGAACTAAATCGAGCCATCACATTAGGTTCCACTTGTGAACAATGATGCCACAATGTATAATGAAACTAGAGTATTATTGGCTTCAGCTGGGCAAAAGATCGCAAAATTTTGGGCTTTGAGAATATTCAGAGTTGCCAGTCCATGTACTGTGATAACTGTCACTTTTTATTCAAATAAGACTCACTAATTCACTATCAACTATGTGGATATTCGTCACTGTAATTCAATAGGAATTCTATTAAATAATAATACAACTCTTCTTGTGAGAGCAGAAAAGTGTCTATCACTAAACCTGTGAGAGCACTCTGTTGCTTGGCCTACTATCTAATTCTGGTGAGCGAGATGGGCCAAGTCGAGGGGGACGAAATGTATTCACGGCCATTTTAAGACATTTAGCACTTTTGTGTTAATCAGTTATTCCCATTGCACAACGGTGGAAATTTGATAGTATGTTGCTCACGCAGAATTTTACAAAAATGCCAGTGAACATTCCTCTGCATTTAATTCAATCAAGAATTTAGAACATTGTCCAGCAACTATGCTATTGATGTGTCATGACAAGGTGTGTTTCACCGTGTTGTTGCTATTTCAGACAATGTCTCTTTGGTGTTGCTGTGGTATCATGTTTTCTAACTGACTTGAATGTAGCCTCACTAGTCCTTGTGTTTCGCTGATTAACAGGACTGATGTATGTTAGTATTTTTTACCAGGGAGATATGGGAGGCTAGTGTTGTCTGATATAACTCTAGCGCCGCCTGTTTTTTATATAGAATGAGTTGGATTCGCTGAAGAAGCAGGTGAAGGAAGAGATCCACACACGCACGGTCATCCAGGCGCGCATCGTCAACGACAACACGGACCTGGTGAAGACGCAGGCAGAGACGAAGCATAAGAAAGGCAAACTGAGCAAAACAATCACTGAATTGGAGGAGGCACTTAGGATCATACTGGAGAAGGTGGAGAAATTACGGGCAGCCAATAAGGAGAAGGAAGAGGTAATGATTGATTGGTTTGTTGATGATTTGATTGAGTGAATATTTTAGGCCAGAATATCTTTCTTGAGTGAGTGCAATCGGCCAATATGAAGGAGTGGGTTTATGATTGAGGAGCTCCAAAAACATGGGTGGACATATTCATGGGTGTATTTGTCAGACGTTTGTCCATGGGGTTTTGCAAACGCGCATATCTACGCAGCCTGGGGTGTGAATCGGGATTTGTATTACAAAATGCTTGTGATTAATGCGCACTCCTAGGATTTGTTTTCCAAAAGTAAGGGTTTGTGTTAGTCTGCCTGGTGTAAACAGGCTTGGGAACTGACTGATATAGTGTGCTGCATTTTGAGAACCAGTTGATGTATGTTATTCAGTTGAGAGAACTGGTTCTCAAAATGCGTGCACATTATACAAGACTATTGCCTATTTCATAACTAATGGTAACCGACTTATGTTTTGGTAATAGGCGTAATCTACATTATTTTGATTTTATGCCGAAGTAGTGAGAAGTTTTGCAGTTTTATTAAATATTTGTTTGTTTCATGTATTGAACATATAATTATTGTGTCAGCTGGTGAACAACTACCTGTTTACAAGACAGTCAGCTTCTTAATTATGGAGCTTTTTCGTGAAGACATAAATGGAAACTACATGCCAGTCTTAATCTTGAGGTTATTAAGTATAGCATAAATGCTGTGTGTCACTGATTTCACCATGAACTGGCCATTTTTGTTGCCTCCGCATGTTCACTGTAACATGAGTGATGGCATTTATTCTTGTCTTATCTTTTACAAAGCAAAGGAGTAAGAGATTTAATGTCATTGAGCAATTCAATCAATTTGCAGCTCGATGTATGTTGATTAAATCACTGACACCGATTTCTTACTGCGTGTGTACAGTTTGCTGGTCAAAGGGTAACGCATGTTGTCTTTTACTTATCAGAAAATTCAAGAACTGCTGAGCCAAATTGATGGTGCCAAGGAGCACCACACGGCGACTGAAGCACATGTGGTGGAAAAGCGAGCACTGCTTGAACCAAAGTATGGTGAGCTCAAGGTGAGTGTCAGCAACAACTGGATTCAGTCAATTTTTCACTTGACTGTCTGGAGCTTTAATGAGGTAATACTTCTTTGACATGTCATCAGAACATGAGGCAGGGGTTATTTTGGACATGCACGTACTCCATGTCATTAGCGCTTAAAAACACTCCATTGACACTCTACGATTGCTTAACTAGAGCCAACGGGTGTACTAAAATGTTTCCCAATTTTGCCTGATTTTGTTTGAATACGCAATGCATTCAGAATCTAATGCAGCCTCAATGCACAGTAGCGGATCAAAACATCTCGGTGCACTTGTAGGAGGCTGTTCTCAATGCTAGCAAGCGAATTGACTACATGGACTGGAGGAGGGAGATGATTGCCAAATCAATGGCAGATATGGACAGGTCAGAGGGAATGATGTCCAAGACATACGACACTACCAAAAAGAAAGTGCGAGAACTCACGTAAGATTTGTCATCACCTTGTATTTGTTATGAAAAATGCGTTGTTATGCCAGGGCTCTTTAACAGAATATAGATCATGATCTTGGGGGGGGGGGGGTATTTCATTTGTCAGCCATAGGGTGTGATAAACAACCTTAGTCTTTGAAATTTCCTCAGTTTTCACTGACTCTGGCCAAACAAGTCTGTAACCATATTGTCGAGCATGCCAGGAGGCACATTGATGATGTTTGTTATTGGTCAGGAATTATAGCTTGTCATTGGACAAACTGAAAAGTCTCACAAGGCTGAAATACTCACGGTATGTCAACATTTTGGTGGGCTTGCTGTGGAACCAGCAGCTGCTGACAATGTTATGTGAAACCCTAGCGGAGCGGAGCTTGTTAACAAATGACTCGTTGCTATGGCTATAACGTGATGGAAGGCTGGTAAAAAGGATGTGCTGGAGATTAAAATTTATGAACAGATTTGAGCACGAGTTCATTATGTGGAGTTTTCAAATGGAAGAAAATCTGGAGCAACAGGGGATGAGGCTTGAGGTGGAATGGGCCAAGATATTGGATAGACCTACATATATTATTGAACAATAACAATTTTGAAGAAAAACCATCAATAGGGCTACATTCAGATAACAATGACATGCAAAACTTCAAAGGGTTATTAGAGAGCCCTAACATAACAAGTGTCTTACTGTCTGCTTGGGTTACAACTGCCACTGTAGTCATTACGCTTTGGGGTTTAGTTATAGTTAGTTGGATTATTGTCTATCACTTTGTCCTGCTGCTTTCTGATCCAGTACACCTCATCATTCAGTTGCCATATCAGACTAGAGCAGTCACAGATGCCAAGTACATCAAATTATGGATCTCCCTAGCATCCTACTAGACACTATCACTGTGCAGCAGACATGTTTTAGTTAGCATAATACCTGTGAGAGGGGTATGAAACATTATCTGTAAGGCATGAGAGTGACCTGAAACCTTATCTATAAGGCCTGTGACCAGTGAAACACCATCTACAAGGCCTTAGAGAGTGACCTGAAACACTATCTATAAGGCATTTGAGAGTGACCTGAAACATTATGAGACCTACGATAGCCACCTGAACTATTATGTATAAGGCCCTTGAGGGTGGCCTGAAACACAGTGAAACCGTTTTCTGGATCTGTTCTAAACTCAGACGTTAAGTAAACGAATCACATTAAGGTGTAGAGGTGTTGTGAGTGGTGATAACATCTACCTGCTTTGTTAACTGCTGAGCACAGTCTTCTGTCTTTTATGGCAACAGGCAGGCCAATTGTCTACCAGGCTTATTTTGGACCACCTGTGAGCACAGCCATGCCCAGTGCGAATTGTTACATTTGTAAAGAATAGATTGTCATAAGTTTGATTGTAGTGGGGCGATTTTGGTGGTTAAAAAACTAAACAGTCATGTTCATCATTTGTCGAGGAATTCAGAAATGCTATTGGTTGAATGTTCAAGTATGTTTATAACTTTTATTTTTAACAACACAACCCAATCAGGATAGGATCTTAAGGGAGAGTTAGAGTAATTATCTGAACAAAAGAGAGCCGGCCCTCCAAATGCCAGAATGGAGTTAATCAGTCGTGTAAGATACTGGCTACAGGGGTCATCCTCTCAACTTGTTGTTGGGCTATAGAATTGAACAAGTTGGGCTCAACAGGAAAATGCCGTAATGTCTCGTGTTGAGAGAAATTTGCAGTGACCATTTCTCTTCTTCCTCTATTCCAGTGAAATCCAGGATGAGTTAGACCTTCAGCTTAATGAAATCAAAAGTCGAAATGCGGAACTGACCACTAAAATCAATGAGATAAAAGGTAAGTTCGATTGCACAGCTAGGTTCAGCCTTTGGGATGTCTGTGTGTGCTACTGTGATGGCACTTACCATTGGTCTATTGTGCATTTGGCTTTGAGGGTGTGTCCTTGATCTGTTGTGTATTTGACTCTGAGAGTTTGTCCTTGATTTATTTATTTTATATTTGGCTCTGAGAGTGTGTCCTGGTGGAGTTCACCAAGACTAGCTAAATTGGACGCTAAGGACACTAAACATCTGATGGAGCAAATTTCAACCATAGTCAAAGCACCACCCCAACCTTTAAATCGGACAACAATTAATGCTCTGTTAATACAACTTCAACTTTGCCTTATCAATGTTGTTAAAGTGACTTAAGACAACTAAAAACCTGAGTTTGTAAATTATTGTCTGAGACGTGTACTCAATACATTATGCTGGTCCAGCTGTTGCATTATGGCTGTAAGTGGAATGGGAACAGGACGGTTCAGTACTCTAACACTAGAGTTGCTCTATTTGACCATGGTCTGTTTCATGATCAGTGATTTAAGACCTGAAATTTCACTAGTCTTACGCAGCCACTCCACACAAATATTTCTGAAAAAGGATTAAATCTCACTTGTCAATGAGCAAAAGTGCAAAGTCTCTGAGGATAAATATGTATAAACTGCTAGTTACTGAGAGGTAATTTCTATAATTTTGTTTCTAGAATGTGGTGCCCACGTAATTATTTGACCAAGTCTGTTTCAGCAATTGTCAAGTGGAAGCATAAGCCCAAATTTCTCTCCAAAAATCAACTCCATGAAATAGACCACTGCTTGATTTTTTGGCATTTTAACCTGAACCTGTAATGAGCTCAACTCTGGATTATTTTATCATTAGGTTGGCAGTGTGTCAATCACCATTTTTGTTTGATCTGCTTCTTATGCTGAGTCTCTGTATTTTATCATTAGGTTGGCAGTGTGTCAATCACCATTTTTGTTTGATCTGCTTCTTATGCTGAGTCTCTGTATTTTACTGTCTCGTCGTTCTGCACACAGCTCGTCTCGTGGCCAATGAAGAAAGACATGTCAATCACATGACTGAGAGAGAGGATGTTCTTCAGAAAATGAAGGTAATGTTAGTTGCAATACTGTCTCTTGTGCCTGTTTTTATGAACCCTTGCGGATGCATTATGCTGTTATGCCTGACCCTTTGAAATCTGCTGCTGTATCTCCAAAACCACCTAAGGTGGAAGTTCACGAAATTCTGCAGACATCCTCCTGTCGAAGATGGGATGGCGTGATCAATTTTCCGGAGGCGTCCAACCACAAAACAATAATTTAGAAAACTAGCAATCTTTAAGTCATTTTTTTGATACAGTTGTTTTGCTATAAATAAAAGCCTTCCTTTTTTGCTTATTTAATCCTTAATCTGACCCAAGACCACAATCAAATTCTGCTAGTTTCGTTTTCAAACATTAAATTCTATGGTTTTGTAAATAGTTTGCCAAATGCACAGACTTGCCTATTAAGGGTTCACCTTAATCTCCTTCATAAAATATTTTCTTCTTTTGGGTAAGGTTAATGAGTTTTATATCATTTTTCAGGACGACCTATTAAGAAACCTAGAGTATAACGCTGAGCTTGCATCGCGATATCGTGTTCTACAGAATCAGGCTAATTCTATCAAGAGTCGGCTGATGGATGTCTATGATAGGAGGGTACACATGGAGAGCACAATCAAAGATGTGAAACAGGTACAAGGACAATTTGGTCATGTGTGCCAATAGGTGGATGACTTGGTCACGTGTGTATCAATTGGTGGGTGACTTGGTCAACTGTGTCAATTAGGTGGATGAGCTGGTCATGTGTGTCAATCACTTGGTCATATGTGTGTCTATATGTGGATGACTTGGTCTTTTGTATCAATTGGTGCATGACTTAGTCATGTGTGTCAATTAGTGGATGACTTGGTCAACCATTTCAATAGGTGGATGTCTTGGTCATGCGTCTGCAGGAGGTTTAATCCACTCTCAGGTGCCACCACAAAACAGCTGCCAGCACGTGTAATCCTAGTTGCCAAATGGTGGATTTGCAGTTGGGGTTGTTGTTGCCGCCCTATTTTTGGGTGTTAGATGTCCTGTGGATGAGCTTAGATTTGGGTTAAAATAGACTGTGCAGTGTCCATTTTGTCTATTTACCTCTTTTGCTTTGATCCTTTTCTTCTCAGTTTTTAGACTTTTAAAAACATATTTATCAGTTGCTTGAAGCTGACAACAAAAATGAGATGTGACGTTTCGGTTGTTATAGTTGTTAAATAATTAAACATTAACCTGTAGGTAAATCAGTGTATTTGGTTTTTATGCATTGTGGGTGACACTATATGTAAATATATTCTCTGACTTCCATCAACCAATTTTGTGTTGGATTATTCCAAGGACATTTTCCAGCTTCTTATGGGAAGATAACTGAACAGTATTCTGCATGTGTGTATAACCTGCTGTACATTAAGAGGGTGGGTCTTAATCTGTTCTTGCCATAATATTTAGCACTGTACCATTCTTCTCAAAACTTCTGCATCTCATTTTATTTAAATTTGCTAACCGTAGTCCATGACCTCAGTCAATAGAGTCATCCAGTGTCTGCTAACAACAATATCTCTCTTCCAGTTGCATGGCCTGCAGAGACGAATGCACTCGGCCCTGGAGGAATACTACAGGATTCGAGGTCTACACACAAAAACCAACCTGAACAAGATGGAGAATGAATCAAACAAAAATGGCGTGAGAGTTGGCGAGCTTCAGACACAACTCGATGATGCGATTGATGATATTTCTGGCTTCCTCACAAACAATGTCACTAATCAGCAAGTTCATAAGGAAGCAATGAATTTGTTGACTAAGTCAGAATCACAACAGAAGCTACAGATTCCCACAACTGCCAAATCAGGCAGACCTAAGCATACACCCAGAAAAGACTCTGATAGGCAACTCCGTACACCAACTGTTTCTGCAACTTAATTTATGCAAATACTCTAGTGCTCAGTGTTGGTGATGAGCAGCAATTTTTAAGTTATTTAATAATTCCTGTTTATTATGGATACAGTTTCCATCGATGTAAAATCCTCTCTTGCTGGTGTTGAACTCATGTGGACATGTGCCTTTAGATGTTGCTTTTAAAGAATTCATGTTTGTTGATGACTAAATACTTAGCATGTACGTACCTTCTAGTTTTAATGTAATGACAATCATTATACCCTAGCTGCTCGCTGAGCATGAATGCTGTAATTCTCTGATTGTTACATCATTAAATGTTCTATGACATTTTCATTAGTAAATCACTTTTTATATCAGAATTCATTAAGCATCATAGTCTATTTAGCCGACTCAGTTTGGCATTTTCAGCAGCAGTTTCCCCATGCATCCACAATATAATTTTGAAGTTGCGTCCCATCCATTTGTCATGCAGTCACCTTCAATGGTCCCTTGATTTCCTCAAAAGCTTTCATGGATCATGAAAGTCAATACCCAGTATGGTACATAGATATATCGCTGTATACGCCGTGTATACTCTGACACCATTCGATTTTCAGTGAGACTCCACTTCTATGGCACCCCCTGTTGGCTGTTTCATCTTTCAATGAAAACTTCGTCTGTGAGTTCCTTATGTTTGCTTGTCCTCCTTTTTTATCAAAAATCAAATCATAATAATATGTGGCACAGGGTTATGTGACTGGCATATGCTGGCACCAGTTGATTTTTGGACTACTGTGGTGCCCCCTGTTGATATTAATCGAACATGGAAACTTACATGTATACTGGAGCTCTGTAAGGTACAAAAGCAACAACAATCGTATGTGTTCGAATTGTAGCAACTTGCTCTTTAGAAGTTGAGTTGCCTTGTAAGTGTAAACAAGAAATATGTTTTATTTGGTGTCCTGTACAGTGTGACATAGATTGGCTGCTTGGGGGGTTGGAGTTGACTGCACTACCAAAATCAATGGTGCTTTTCAAGTGTGGTTCGTTGAACACCTGGGCCATTTTTTTCCTGTTGTGTATTTGTCTTCGAAAATCGTCTGACTATTAAACCCCTTAAACTTATGAATTATTAATTTGTCTAGTTTATCTGGCCTTGTTTGGGGATTTGTGTCACTGTGGTGACAGGAAAATGAGAGGAGTTAATTTAGTAGGGTGTTTTTCTCCACATCACATTATCACATTCTTGTGCTCCATCAGCTCCTACATGACTAATTTCTTGTCAAATCGAAATGGAAAGACTTGCTTACTGTGCTTTTTAAGAAAGTTGGCCTTTTTGTGACATGTCAAATAGGTATTGTCGAATGTATGTGTAACACAGTTAACTGTTTTTGTTGTCAAATGGCAGGTTAGAGGCAAAAATTAGTTGTGCCCAGGGTCGGATCCAGGATTTTGAGTTGGGGGACCAGGGCAGAATATTAGCCAGGATTTTGCCCGTCAAACATTTGCACCCCTGAACTGCCAAATGAAACCAAGGAGAATTTTAGGGGGCCCATACCCTCCTTGCCCCCCCCCCACCCAGTAGATTCGCTACTAGTGCAATGTTTTAAATTGAATTTCAGGTGGTGTGGTGTGTTTTATATTTTACTACAGGTGAAATCCCAGTTATATTTAGAAGGGTGGTTCGATTTTTCAAGTCATGTTTTCTTACAATTAAAATTTTATTTTTGCGCTAACATATTTTTAGGGGTTGGTTGGATATTCTGTGCTGCTAAGGACTCCAACCAGTATTGTTATATCTTTGCCAGTAGTAGTTTTAGTGATAACCTGGTTAGACACGTATTGATCGATCTCCGTTGTGCGAAATCAACTGCATACGGAATGCATGCGATATTATGCGAGGTTGTTGTTATCCAGTCATAGGCGTATTGGGGAGGCAGGGTTTGCTCCCCTCCCGACCTCCCCCCATTCGGTGCTATGCGCATCTACAATCGTTCTTTGCGCAAATGTTTACAGACAAAATGTTGGGCCCCCTCAGTGTGATATCCTATATCCGCCACTGTATCCCAGATCAAAACTTTTGGTTTTGAGTCGTGAAAAGCATCTGAAGAGGTCCATGTGTTAGTGACCCGTAATTTCCAAGTCTGAAGATGACGATTTTGCCTAAAAATTAAAAAAAAAAACATGCAAGCCAGACGGGGTCTGCGGAAACCGTAGTGCCAGTCTCTGGAGCACCGCTCGTTCTGTCTCGAACCAAAGTCGACGCTTCCAAAAGACCATGAACTATTTACGAAAAGTGAAAAGCACGCCAAAACTGGGTTGTAGGCATTAATAGTGGATGAAAACAATCACCTTCGGAGGAAAAAAAAAAATAAAAGTGTCCAAATGCTTGACTCCGCCTCCCCATCACAAATAACCGGGCCACACAAGTGAGCCCGCAGGCAAACCTATGTTGCATTTTGGATCGTGAACATTGCTGGGAGATGTTCTAGGGACACTTGAAGAGGAATTAATTTCGTTGAAGCACCTGCACATATTTTGATAAAATTAATTACTTTCCGGCGACAGTCGTAGTCAACCCTACTTAACCTCAGAGTGAAACTATTGGTATTTAAGCCTCCGAGTGTCTGACAGCATTTTACTGGTTGAATTATTGAATACGAACGGTGATAACCTAGAATAAGGCTTCCTGAAACTTAAAATAGAATAGAGTGGGCTACAAAGGCGGTATCCAAGGACCTCGACATGCGCAGTGCTAATCATACCTAGCTGAAACTCTCTGATCTACTGATCAACTCGGCTCTGCCGGCGGTGTAGCCGGTGCGCAGTCCAAGTTCACCTCCTTTTCCGAAAATATTCTACCGGCTGAGGAAATTGTTCAAGAATAAACACCTAGAAAACCAATTCAACGACACCATTCCGCTTCCGAAAAGACGTCATGGACTCACTTCGGCGATCGAACCAACGCATGACCAGTGAACCCTTAGCAAATCTACGCAAAAAGTGCTGGAAGTTGTAATTTCTACTAATATAGGCCTAAAGTCAGACTCAGTTTGAGCAACTTCGTGAATTTTCATTATACTTTTAGATGTGTCAAGTCGAGTTATCTCGATCTGTCGTCTTGCCCACCTCTGCAATTTCAGTAAACAACACCATAACAATTGAGGTGCGAAAAAGTGTTACATGGTACATATGCATACGATACGTTTAAGCGAGTGATGTTATCTTATGTTTACAACACTATACTTACTAAATATAGAGTCCAGAAGTTTCTTTTCTTAACTTAAAACATCGTCAGTAGAAAACAACACACCTAAAATGTGAACAGTGGATTCTCTATACAACATCATATAATATGTACAGAATTGTAAATATGACAGCGTTAAAGCGCTTGTCATTTGTTTTTTCCTATTGGTCAAGGTATACAAAGTGCTGGATAACGTCATAGCTCATCAAGTTCAAGGCTTAGAGTTTAGAGGATTATTGTAAATCATTGGTGTCCATCATACTCAATACTACCTTTTGAAATTGACATGACATGCAAGGTCAGCGAAAGTACTGTAGTTCTTTGTAAACCCTGCTCTTAGTCATACAAACGTACTACTTGGACTGCGTAACTTCACACGGCTTAACAAAGAGTGTGTGGTCCTGACTGAGAAAATGAATGTTTTATTACCCCCTATGAATTCTGAAGTGCCTGATCCCGGAATAGAAATTGTATGCGTTTTACATGAAACCTAAAAAAATATGATAGGCTGATTTGTGGTGACAGTAGATTGAATATTCGTGCCAGATCGCATCTTAATCAAATGAACCTCAAACCTAAGGTAAGGGTTTTTCTTGAGCGAAACACATGGTAATTGATTTTAGACATCAAACAAGGAGTTGAAACACGAATTTGACTTTGGGAAACCCCAGTTTCGTAGATCTGCTCACAATACAACCAAAGCAGGTATTTAGATTTCAGCAGTAGACCACCAAGTGGGCATAAATTTCACTCAGGGCTATCCGGTTAAATTGTGTAGGCAACCCAAATAAACTTGAACCCGGACTGCAGCTCTACTTGGGCTTCGAATACTGACACTACTAATGAAATCTCAGTAAACGTTTATGGTTGGTGCAGTGCGACATAATTCCCATTTATGTCAGAGATAAATCAGACTTTTGTCAGACATAAGAAGATTTATGGCATACATAAATAATATCTGGTATAAAATAATCAATATCCAATATAACTGTCGAATAATGTACATAATTCATTAATGCCAACCACATTCCTATTTATATCAGATATTGATGATTAATATCCACCATTATTCTGTTTATATCTGACATAAATCGTGACAATTAGTCAGCAAATGAGAATCGCATAACAACTAACTCCCAGTTAGTCCGTATTCCATACGATACCAGTTATCATATGGGCGTCAATCTTTCGTTTGTTAATCGCCAGACTCAGTCTTTTGTTCGATATCAGGGGCCAAACGCCAATTATTTACCAGGCTGACTGAATAAGTTAAAGTAAACACGCACCCGGATTCAAAACTGCTGTCAAAAATAAAGGCACATTGCAGCGTTTTGGTAATTTTTTATAGGATTTCTTCCGAGAAAGGTCACGGTTTTTCTTACTATTTCATGAGGAATTCAACCTCAGAAGCCAGAAACGTTAAAAAATACCACTTTCTCTCCTCGGACATTTCGATTTATTTCACCCAGTGTTTTATTGCCGCGAAGACATCGCTAATGCAATAATTGCCCCGAGTCTAGATCAACTTCCGTGATATCAACGTGGGACGGGGACACAGAAGTAATGTCACGAGATATTACTAAACGGCAGATTTCCGGTCGATAAAATTCTCCAATGACGGTTGCTACACAAACATGGCATGTCTTGTGGACCACTCCGTTTTTCTGCAAACAATTTTAAGTGAGATGAGAACGAGTTTGTTGCAAGTTTATTCATTGATGAAATCGTCAACGCTGGTTGAGAACGTTAAAAGGTTACTGAATCGGCTGGAAACATTGCGGACTGAATCAATGAATGTATCGATGATTCTCATTGGCTAACTTATGTCAGACATAAATAAGATACATGTCAGATATGACTAGAGTAATGGTCGTTATAGGCCTATTTATGTCATTTATGTCTGACATAAATAGAATCGTGTTGACATTAATGGATTGCGTACGATCATTATTCGAGAATTATGTATGTCAGACATAAATTAATTTATCCCAGATACATGTATAATTTTGTTTTATGTCAGACAAAATTCGAATTTATGTCGGAAATAAACAGGAATTATGTAGCACGTACTGCGCCTCCCATAAGTGTTATGACAGCAAGCATACTGGGTGCATGGCCTCTTCCCAGTGTACGTTTAAGTGCACCGGTGACATGCTTGTTCTAGCTAATGTAGTATACACGGAGGAGATAAAAGCGGTTCGCAAAAAATATTTCCTGTTTACTGAAATCAAATTTTTCCAGACCCGATGCAAATTGGATCAGGCTGATTGATACTCAGTCAGAGATGACACAAGGGAACTAATTCTCTCGGTCAATTTAGTGGGACTAAACCTCATTGATTTCTGTTCTTACAATAACTGAACAAATATTCAGTAGTCGCAAATCAATAGCTCTACCAGTTTTACTGCAGCTGTTGTTGAGGTTCAAGTGCTTCAGGTTAGCAAGCTGGGCTACACGATGAGTCGACAGTGAACTTACATGTAAATACATGTATTGGCCCTACCCAGTAGCCTTGTGCAGAGATAGCGGTGGAATACCCAGGTGAACTCGTGAGTGATTGATAATCACCCGGATCAATCAATAGTAAGACTTCTCGGTCTAACGCAGGCAGTCTGAATGACAGATACCTACACTGCAGCCGCATCAGCTTAAGCAGGTAAAATAATTGTTTTAAAACTAATGTAGGCCTAGAAAAACATACACGTAGCACCACACTCACCTCAGAGTGAAGCTGAAAACGCACTGCGGTTTTCATACTCGGATATTTTTCTTATTCACACAGTAAAGTTCAAGGAAATGCCAACCATGAGATAGTTCAGAGAGAATATCAACATCCGCCACATTACTTAACGCCTATTTTCAAGTACGGTTCATGCTTGCATTGGATGCGACACCCGATGCAGGCAGTTGCCAGTGTTTAAGTTTTAGCCTGGTTGACTGGTTGATTGCTAGCTGTTGAGAAGTTTTAATTGTTTTCTTATGATAACGAAGCAATTAAAAGAAAGGCACTATACAGCTATTACGTGTATAGTATCGTAAGTGGACTTATGGAACAAAGATGCCCCTGAAATTTAATGGTACTTGTTTCAAGAGATCGTTGTTGGAAACGACATCCTTGAAAATGGTATATATGTTTCCTGGAGAACGTTGTATGAGGAAAATCCATGCCGGCAACGCTTGGGCCAACAGTTCTTGCCCCTTAAACTGACTGACGCGGCAAAAACCCAATATACGCTCTATTATCATCAAAGAATACCCTTTTCCGGAGAGGAAAGACAATGCACGGGTATGCAAATACCCCACGTGCAGTCGTGCAAAACACGCAGATCTAAGAATTAAATCGATTTAAGACCGAAAACGCATTTTGGGGGTTACTATTGGATGGACAGGATAGTGCTTGAAAATATCACCAGGGGTCGGGGTCCAGCCTTTCTACTCCAAACGAAAATCGAAATTTTTCTTTATCATTTCCTTTCTCAATTTAGTGCTAACTCAAGATCACTAAGTAGTTATTATTCTGTGCTCGAGTAGATTACAGTTTATGCAAATGAGTTGCTATATACTCCAAATCAAATTCGCACTTGATGACCACTAGATTCGAGTTAAGACTTCTAGTTAAATTTGAACTTCAGGCTCAAGATTTTAGCCTTCGTAGCTGAATTAAATCCGGTATTTCTCACCAACACTTTTTAATGTCTCTTTATCCATTTTATAGTCTGAGAATTACTTGAAGAAATTTTTATCTGGTTGTATTTTTGCACCATTCTGAACGTTCAGTACTCCGAAGGCTCATTACTCCGAAATTATCTAAATTTTCGAACCTAGGTTTAATTTTTGAACATTTACATGCAAAAGTAAACTATACTTCGGTTATTAAATGCGCTGAGGGGTGAACTACATGTATTAGTACCAAAAACAACGTCCGCGCACTATTGATTTCATGCGCATACGAAATTGCCTGTATGTCGTAAGATTACGGAAAACTAAGTACGTTCTTGCATTTTTAAAAGGATAACAAATCCGGGTTTGGCCTATTGACCGATAATAAAAATGACTTTCCCACCCAGTTCTCTGAAACAAAATAATACTCTGTAACCATTGACAACCCTCAAAAGTTTGCTGAAAAATTTGAACACTCCTTTCAAAGTTTGCTATACGAGCAAGCGCAACCTACGCTTTTTGCGAATTACTCGGCAACTGTGAGAAAGGTCCACCCAGCAAGGACCATATTATCCAAACTTTGATATGGGGTGTATGAATTTTCACGTGATTCCTTCCTTAGAAAGGATTCTAAACCCTATTTTAATGATTTCAACCAATCCTCATTCTCTCACTTGCTGTTACATCGTTGGCGTCAATTTTGAAAGATGAAGAAGGAATCTTTTAAGAATTCATACCCACTATCTCACGAATTAAACATTATGGTCATTTGTGGGTGGTCTCTTCCCACAGACGCCATGTAACTCGCTAAAAGCATAGGTCACGTTTGCCCTATAGCAGAATTTGTAAGGGGTTTTCTGATTTTTCTCAAAACTTAGAGAGTTGCCCAGCCGAGCATTATTTTGTTTCAGAGAACTGGATGGGAAAGTCGTTTTTTGCATCTGTTAATAAGATAAAACCGGGTTTTGTACACTTTTAGCTTAGAAGATTGGCGCCAGTGATTAGCAGGTGACAGTACGAGTATTGGTGGAAATCCTCACAAGGTTTACTATCCTTTAGTAAAAGAATACGAAGTAGGGATATTGATGAATAATTGCCTCACCCTACGGAAGTGGTCGAAACTAAACGTTTTTAGAAGGCTACCCTGTCCCTGCCACTTCTCACAAAGTCAGAGACTCCCATTCAGTCTTCAGGTCACCACAGCCCTGACCCGTACCCCAGATGTTTGTCCCTGCTTGAGAATGAGTCGTTAGTTACATGCAAGAAGCCACGATTGGCAGTGATTGGAACGAAACTCAGTTGTAAACAACGTTTTAAGAACTATCCAACTCTTGCATACCTTTTTAATGGTTGTTAAATGGGTACAAAAACATTATTTCATTCATGTCAGTTCCGACTCATTAGCACAATCAGAGTAGTGAATTGTAGTGAGACTTCAGAGTAGTGGGCTTTCTGAGAAGTGAACCTTAGGAACAGTGACACGTAACCTTGGAAATCTTTTGCATCATGTTTTTTGCTCGTATGAAGTCTGCGAGGCTGTGTACTATTGTCACTGATGGGCAAGGGAACATTTTCTTCATAGACCAAAGTTTCATTAGGTCTAGACCTGCTTTTCCCTAGTGCTGTGAACATGCTCCTTTCCTCAGTGCAAGAACACACGGTAGTTAATGTCTGGTTTTTGTTTGAGCAACGACAGAAGACTGCCTATAGTACCGTCTGCGTGTACTAGATTTAAAAGAATGAAAACGCACACACGCGTACTCCCGCATGCATGCCAGTTCACCAATCCACAATGAAAGTGGACACTGGATGAACAACAATCATTTGATGATCACCTTCAATTCTAAGTGTGATATCCCTGCACCTTACACTACTATGATAACAAGTACACCAAAATAAGATAACACTCATATTTTCTGCTCTTTTGTTTCTTGGTCTAACATTTTTGATTTTTCAAATTTTATGTCTTAGGGCATTATGCTTAGACAGGCAGTTATATAAAGAATTTACGGTGGCAGTTTCCCGGAACAGACTAAGGATGGATGATGAGACAGAACATTCAGAGGAACAAACACCGATTACAGCCAATCTTTCTGCTGCGGTAAGTTTTCTTTTAACTCATGTAGGAACCATCGAGTGTAAACAATTTTACAAATGATCGTGATACTTTGGAAAACACGTTACGCTTTTGATGTTTTTCTAAAATTGGTCATAGAAAGTACTTTACATAAGCAATCACTATCAAATGCTTCCGTTTGCGACTGGGTCGCCTAGACGGGAGTCAAGTAGTAGAGTCGAGATCGTAATGATAGATGGCGTTCGTAGTCAACGAGCGGCAGCCATCGGATTCTTTAGAAGGTCAAGCAAGAGAAATAAGTAAATTATTATACATAATCAGCACGCTGACAATCGGCACATAAAGAGCAATGAGGCCGGTGAGATACGGTGACTCACAGTGGCGGATTAGGGGGGGGGGGGGGGGGGG
>NMRA01000195.1:137206-226558 GCA_002633005.1 Phoronis australis | reverse complement strand
AGGACCTTAGTAAGCGGGGGGAGGGCGAGTGCCACCCCAAAAAATTGCATGCCTCAGGGTTAAACCATGGCAACCGACAAAGGTGTGGGGATGGGGAAAGACAAAAAGGAAAGACTTCGAATACTGATCAGAGAGAAAACTCAAGAGAACTTTGAAAACTCGGTATCAGTGTATGGTTTACCATTTGAGGGCCCTGACCAGGACAATTGTTGTTAGGGTCTCCGTTTTTGCAGCATAGGTCGTCTAAGCGCTCTTGAAAATGTGCACTTAACGATTCATAAATGTATTTCGAAAATTCGAGAAAGTTTGTACAGCAAAAATTTTGCGGAGCGTATTAAAGGAGCATGCCACCCAAAAACAACCTAATTTGTATCAATTTAGATCGAATAGTTCTACTCCATAACGGCACGCGCGGTTGCGTTACCTGACACCTGACGGCAGACTGAGGTTTTGAAATTATCCAATGACGGAATTGGTTTCACATGCAGTCTGTTCAGCAGTTCACAACACGGGTTACTGGTGTCAGCTTATCGCTTGAATTCATCGTTTTACACCAATAAATCATCAAACTTCGATGTAAAACCCTTAAAAATACACCGAGTTCGTATAAAAAAACTGATTTTTTATTTCGCTGTTACGGATTTATTGGTATTTGGACACGGCCGTAGCCTACAACGGCTCGGCATTCCAATAAGGTCCGTAGCAGGAGTTTGGGGTCTTTTCGGAGATAAATTCGAAGTATTTTTCGTGAGATACAGACAGGAAAACCTAGTCTGTGTTGTTTAGAATTGCGATTTTTTGAGTTCTAACCACCCAAAACGCTCGTTATTCTGGCCAGTGGCTCGGAGCCCGGTCAGGCCCGTCGCGGCCGGCAGGATTCACTCGTTATCCCGACCAGTGGCTCGGAAACTGATCAGACATCACGAACATAAACCAGCCAAAGTTGGAAACTAAACTTCTAGTCAGGAAAATACTATACTAGTGAGCCAAAGTAATGTGCACGTGATTATGTTGGTGAATTAGCCACGAAACTGCAAATCTACTTACTCGTCGGGGCCGCTAATTCCGATTCCGCTTTGTCCACAGCACCGTCAACATGCTCACACCCAGCCTTCAATATGGGGGGACTCGAATTTCTGACGTTATGGACCTTTTGGTAACAAAAAAGCGGGTGAGCTAAAAAAACGGGGCACCACTGTGAACTGCGCGATTGTGCTTATTTAGAGGACTTTAGTCTCATTTTCTCGGACTTTTTGTTTCCCAGAGGCGGACCTTTTTGTCCACTTCGCCACTTTGCCCTAGCTCGTTCGAGCCCCCCTGGGTGCGCGCATGGTCAGGGCAGAAGCTGTACATTGACAATCATTATTTGAATAATGTAAATATAAATAAAGATTTCCCTAACACCTGGCCGTGGGATGGAAATCGAGTTGTTTCACAACAGTTTCTGCCATCTAACACTAAATTAGCATGAGTTCACACGGCCTCGGTGTCCCGTCAATTAGTTTTATTGCACTTAACGCAGGTATTTATTCATTGCTGGCTTCTCAAATCATGTTTGCACTCAGGAACACTCCAAAGGCATTACAAATTGCATCTAATGAGACAGACTTTGTTTCAGTTTGATATAAGTATTGGTTAGGGTGAGAATAATTCAATTTGAAACAGAACGCTCAGTGATAAACGTCAACATGGCAACTCGCAATCCCCTGCGACTTAGACGAGAGCTCATCAGTCCCGACGAAGACTTCGCAGGTGGATACTTAGGTTTCACAGGCTATCAGTTCGAACAGGAATACAGTCATGAAGAAATACTAAAGAGGCGCTGTGAACAAGCTCAGACAGAGGAACGTAGGGATAGTTATTTGGCAAGCTGGGATTCGTCAGGCACTCACGCGGCTGTCGACCACTGCAGGCCACAGACAAGGAGATGTTCCACGGCCTCATACTTGCTATTTACAGCGTATTTTTCATTCTTCACTACTGCGATCCACTTCCTAAACATTTCGGACTCTCGAGGAAGTCGAAAAAACGATACTCCCGCTTTCCTCGCACCTGCATAGCTCGCACAAGCGGGAACGATGCACCGCAACATAGCGGCATTCACTCTCATTTAGTGCAGATGAACCACTGACGTCGCTAGCGTCGTTTCTCACCTTCCTCACAGGTTAAAGAGACACCTCTTGGCAAGATAAGGTCCACCGTGTGCGAGGCGATGTGGATATAGACCAATTAATAAGGCAAAAAAGACTAATTAAATCGGGTGTCATTCTCCTTTTATTCAGTTCAAGTTTTCCAGTGGTCCATAGGCGGTGCACTGCGAGGGTGCTGAGGGGGCTTTAGCCCCCATGTTATTTCAGTGCTGCGCCCTCTATACACCTCCGAAATGACAATGCCAACTACTCCACGAGGGGTGGTCGAGATTTCAAATTCCTCAAAAACACAAAACATTCGTGCACAGCACAGGAACTGTCTTGTAAGAAATGGCGATGCGTCACTGAACTTAGTTGAAGGCTGAAGGACGGACTTGCAAAAATTCGAACCATCATCAGACCACCATATCCCAAGCAAGGACTCTAAGCGATAACAGTGATATTCATGAATGTATTGAATTTTAAATAACTAGACTAAAGAAATTCAAAAAATTACAAACCGTAGATCGGACCGAAAAAGAAATTCAAGTCATTGCTTGTAAATTTGGAAAGATTGTCTTTGCATTTCCTTGATGCTTGTAGTTCCCAGTAGTATTGTGCAATGAATTTAGGTTCTTCTAAACCGAATCGTTTGCTTGACATACTGCAAAGGCTGGACACGTCGTGACTCAGTGACGCACCCACGTTAAAAATAAGGTGTTGGCTGCACGCGTAGAATCCGCGCACAGTGATTGACGGGAAAAGAACTCGAACTGCAGGAGTTGAAGTGTGTGCATTATTGGGACACGCGTTCCATAGCATTTTCCCCAGCCGCCCGGCGGCAGAAGCTGGACCAGTGGCTGTGTTTCAACAGCTCTATAGGCCAAGGATTTCGGGATCATATCTTTCAAAAAAATCTTCAAGAAATGACCGTATTAAAATAAACTTTTCCCGAAACTGGGTCAAACAGAACGATCTTGGAGCCAGAACACGGGTATAGGTTCGAGTTAAGCCGCACGTCTCAAATGAAACATAGCGGAGCTCGACCAGCGACTAGCATTAGTTCTTCGAATTGCGCATGAATCATACCGGAGCTGACCAGCGACTAGCATTAGTTCGTCGAATTGCGCATGCATGGATCGGACTTCCCGGCGACTCGGACGCCACGACACCTGCCACCCGTGGCGTGAGCAGCTAATTTCTTGACTAACACCTGCTTCTAAATCTGGATTTAAGCAAAATGACAAAGTTCACGCTTACACATATGCAAGCGTATCCAAATACAATTAAATGTATTTTCATGTGAAAGCATTCAATGTTCTTTGAACATTGACTTGTGTGAGTTCTTAATTTTCTTAGATCTGCCTAATCAGGTAGAACTGCGTTTCAAGTCATTCGCTACAGGCACCGGAGTGTTCGCGTCGTACAGTGACGTCGTATGACGTCACATGACGTAGTAGATGCGAGCCTCATTTGCATACATAAGTGACATCTGTTGGTTCAAAAAAGAGGATCATGCCCGAGTACATGCCTGGGAAGAGGCATCTTTTTAAGGGTAAAACAAGTCATATTCAAAGCATCCTAGTGCCATTAATATGCAGTCTTTGGGGACCAAAGTGGTGTCATTTTATAGCTAAAGAGTTAAGCTTTCGAACACAATGCATGGATTCCAGACGACTTTAACATTTACTTTTGAAATCACTATCCGTTAAAATGCGCTAAAACAGCTGTCCCTTCCTGGTTATCTCTTCCTGGTTACAGTGATAACGGAGTTGGGACTAAAGGACAAAGCGATGTGAGTTATGTAAACGTAACAAGAAAGCTACTGTGCTGCAACATTCGGAGCCACGTGTGCTGCACTACCTGGTCCACACACGTTGACTGATTGTAGTCATACCCGTAAGGATGGCAAATACATGTAATAGACAACATGCAGTTGTGCTATATACATGTAGTGGTGAGTTCCAGAGAGCTTTTGTTTCATTTCTCATCAGGACATTATAATCGTGCAGGAGTTTGTTTGTGTTTTGTACACATGTCGGTTTAATAGAGTGCGCAATCAAATTTGTAACTTTGCTCCAAACCTTTTGACGAGGATTAGCCTTTTTTCATGTAGGTTAACAGACCAAAGACAAAATTAAAGCCCCTTTGGCACATAGCGAACGCATTAGCCGCACAGTGGCATTGGACGAAAGGTAATCCGGTTTTATAAATGTTTTAAATGAAAATCAGGCCTAGGTCAGGAATAAAAGTTTACCATGTCTTTATGTGCCACATTTATCAAATTAAACAAGAAAACATGTACTTATGCCAAAGGTGAAAACAAGTACTTGACCAGGCCTCAATGTTTCAAAAACTATCTTTTAAAGACATCAAATCCCCGAAGTATGTTACTACAAGCGCCCCTCAGCGTTTCGTACATGCACAACATGAATAAACTTCAATCCGTTTCATGAACTGTTGCTTAGGGCTCATCGAATTGGTCTAAAAACCCACACAAACATTTGTGAAAAGTTATTAGATCTCACATGAGAAAGAAATGCACAATCTCTGATAATATGCATGCACTTGCTTCTCAATGGGATAAACTGTGGAGACTATTTTGGACCGTGATGTGCCCAAATGTAATAATACTTGGTAAAACAACTGACCAACAATGGCGAAGTGGCAACCGTAAGTCATTGTTTTGCGTACAGTTTTAGAGGTACATGCTCTGCCATCAGAACATGTTGCTTTTTCAGGTATAAAAATTGCAGTATTGTGCCCATTTATAGTAAGTTATGTTTACCTTTCATTTGCAAGCAATTGACTGATCATTCTGATAACCGTCACAAACATACAGCTGAGAGAAAGTTGCATCGCATCAATAATGTTTGGAAATAGCTTTTTAAACTGAACTTGCAAACTCGCATCAGTTACGAAATGGCCCGTAACTTTAATCTTCTTACAATGCAAATGACCTTGTTTTTTTCACAAATTGACGTCTAGAACCTTTTTGCACCTACCTGGGGGGCGTGAAGTTGTGCTTCGAGTAGTAGATTTTCTTCCATTTGGCGAGTGGATCGCGAATGGGTTATCAACATTGATTACAAAAGATGAGTCTGTGATCTCTGCAACATTCGAAAAAATAAACACCAAAACTTATTATTTAAGTTTCTGCAAAAAATCACGGTAAAGTCGACAGTTGACTTAGTACCCAGAATGGATGAGTGATCCGCACATGTATACTATCTAGTGAGACCATCTGTGAAGTTCAAAAAACATCATATAGTCTGCGCTGTGTTAAATGAGCATACTTTTTTGAAATCATCTTTAAGGCTGAGGTAAGTTTCATGGGAGATACTTCTAATTGCTGTTCAGATTAACCGACAGCATTGTCAAAAGTTTCATATACGGCTAATTCACGCAGAAAACAATTAACGCGCTCCAAAACGAGGCTCACTACAAAAGCTCCATATTAATGGTTAATCGGCAGAGCTCTGATCCGTGTTGCTCGAACTTCGATTAAAAGTACATCAGATTACAATCCCCAAGGGCGTTGAGATTTTGAACCGTTGGCTCGTTTGCATACGGTGTGAGAAAGGAAGATATTTCCAAATACCTGTAAAAATTATAAATGTTTTCGATCACATTTTGTCTCCTGTCGGTTGAAGGGGATCATAGAAATGAGCGGTGAATCTTCGGCTAGCCAGGCTCTGTTTTCAGGACTACGGGGTGAAAAATGATGCTTTTGTTTCCAAAAAGGATGGAGCCTTCAATCCCTTGATTTTGGGGCCGATTATGGAACATTTTATACTCTCACAAATATTGCAAATCACCCGAAGTTCCCCTCGCAAGGCCTTAATTTCCCTCGAAGTTCAAATGCCTTGTAAACACACAGGCGACAATTTGAAACATCACAAAATGGTACTTGAGAGAGAGCCAATGAGACCTTGGAATAGGGCGAGGTTGCTATTGTTGGTGATTGCAGGTTAGAATTTACCCTCACCCTTTTTTCTCTCGGATGAACGAGGCCCCTAAAGGAACATAATAACTGTGCTTGTTCTGCCCAGATAATTGAGATTAAGACCTGAAACGAGACAGGTTATTTTTCCTGGTTATGCTTTGTATGAACGAACTCGGTGCTTCAATTTTAAAATTCAACTTGGTCCGGACTGATATTTGAAACCTAATACAATGTACATGGAATAGATGTAAGAATTATTAACGTCAAGAAAGCATATATGATATTCAAATCACTTTTACCTTCAATTACCGGCCTGGTATTTTATTTTAATAAAATCAAATTGAATTACATTATTCATTCTTGGAGGTTAATGACTGTTAGTTCTGGTAGTCTTTAACTTGCTACCAGAGCCTAGGCTACATGTATGTTTGATTTTAATATTCTTGATCAACAAATTAAACCATGTATATGTATATGTATATGTATATCTATATGTATGCACAATAAACGGTACAGTAATTCCATGTCAACCTAACATGCTACAAACAGCACGATTTACACTTGTGTTCCTGTTTTTTTCTCAAAAACAGGAATTGTTGTTGTAACAAGTGCTGAAGGTGAGTCACTCTCACCAACGCTTCTCCTAATCTCAGTGATGTTGGATATATATATTTCAGAAACAGATATTTACAGACTGACGGCTATCGTTTTATCAGTAACTCTCTACCTGAGAAATGCCAAGGTTGGATTGCTAAACTTGGAGTTCTCATTCTGCGCGCTGATAAAGTCATCGCCTAAATACTGACAACGTGGCTCTGTTACTGGACTTGTCACGAACAAAGCCGGTCGCTGATTCATAACAGACGTGTCATGTCAACATAAAGCGCTATGCAAACCATCATGCCACTACATTAAAGAACTTACGATAAGTCATAATTGTTGCGCCAATTAGAATCTCCAGTAGCATTTTCATATCTGCCTGAAATGAAACGGGAAGTGTTACAAAATGACCACATTTCTGAACCAAATTGGAGAAAACATTCCACGACGCAGTAGTCGAGGCATGTTTAAATGGGTCGACATTGGATACTTGAAGCAAGCGAAGACATGAAAATATTCCAACGGGCTCGTGGGCTTAGCCGTCTATGTTTACATTTAAGTCCTGGCGAGTTGTGGCCTAACCAGAGTACGAGGATCACGTAACTGCAATGCACGAGTTCCTTACACTCATTCACAAGAGTGCTCTCCGTTGGGCGCTGAAAAACGTAGGTGTGAATTCGAAAGTCGATAAAAATTATGTTGGAGATTGGTAGACATTCTTGTTGGTACCCGCAGCATATTTTAGATTAAGGATGTGGCGTGGACTTCCTCTAGTGATTTGACATGGGAGGGATACTGTAGGATAGCCGGACGTACTGCAAGGGGAAGTGAGAAATGAACGCCTATGCTATGCATTTTACCTACATCCTTTTTGTCATAGTACGATTAAAAAACGGAAAATCGTCGAAGAAATAAAGAATGTATGTTCATTCAACGTTTCTTCTATTCATAAGTCATCATCAGGATAAAATATACAATAGGACATTATGTGTCAAATACCAGTTAAGTCACATCCGAGAAATGGGATTAGCAAGAGGCAAAGGAAAGAGTAAGTAGGTCATCATCATAGTCGTTGGGTCATTAAGCTCTGCATGTTATTAATCAGTAGCATGATGGCCTGAATGACCAACGACTCATTGATGTACAGTTATCCCTTTATAAGTTCTTTACAAATGTAACAGGAATGATCTCATCTCCTGTATTAGCAAGCCACCTGTTGGTTATCGTCGGTACTAGCGCGTTAGTATAATTTGCCCCATGCCTTATTTGGTGAGGAACCATCAAGTCCAGGAACTTTGACTTGGTGACTTGTCATTGGCCCGGTTTGTCATGTGACAACCTCTATAAATAGTGGGCCACCTCGTGGTTTCGGGAATTCGGTCACTTTTCCTAGCGTCGTACAGACGCGACATTTCGTCTCGTCTACCAAATTCAACCGAAGCGGAGCTCGCAGTTATGAATGAGTAAGCCCACTAAGGTTTAGCCCCTTAAACTTTCGGCTATATGTCTAATTTCACCCCTATTTACTCCTAAAGCAAGTGATCGTTCTCGTATAAGTTCTCCCCGCGAAGCGCTGGGGCTTAATTGTCTAACAAGACGCATCAAACACAAACGCACGCCCACCGCAATTAAAACCTAGAACAAGGACCGACAACGCTACCCAGGATTGCCTGTGAGTAAACGTACTAGCGACTGTACTGTTTTGTTTTGTTAATAAATGCTGTATACTATATACTTCAACATGGTGATTGTTTCTATTGACTTAAAAGTACGATCGTCTTAACGCGAAAATACATGTAGTTCACAAGTCCTGTCCGGGTTCGATAACGAGACGCCCCCGAGCGTCACGATTACACTAATAATATTAACTGCATGAACCATAGATTATAGACAACAGATTCGCAACTCCGGCATATCCTTGCGTGCTGAGTTGAACCCTTCTGACCTATCTGCTGCAGTTTCCGGTCAGTGTAATTTGACGAGAAATACTTGCATCTACTTTACTGTCCAAAACAACGAAAAAAAATTAATTTATATTAATTTGGGCATTGAAACGATTTTCAAAGTCTTTCAATAGTAGAAGTGTTGGTATTGTGAGTACTTTTGGCAATGCTACTGGTAATTATTTACAAAATTCAAACTTAGGTGCCGACTGATTATGTCGTCTGCTTGCCCAATAGCAGCATAGTTATCAGACAGTTTTTGATTTACGGTTCACATAGGCCTACTGAGAAAACTACGGAAGCGTGTTTATAAATCAACATTCTCAAGTGAGCAGTTCTTCTGGGAAGTGTTGAGTGGCCCTTAATAGGGCCGTTGGTTGTAGCTATAGCGTGAAATGGTTCTTAAAGGAACCGTTGAATAATTCAACAAAAATCACACAGTATACCATGCTCACTCAAGTACTGAAGGTCCTCTTCATTCAAGTTTTCATCTGGGGAGGTTGTATGAAAACAGAGGAGATGACAATATCGATGACAGTTGTAACACCTTATATAAATTTTACCGTTCTCCAACGTTATCACGAATCCTGCCTTTTTCAGTTCTTGTTCTTGGATTCAGAAGTAGCCCAGAACCGCAGTGGTGGATCTACGTTTTCAGCAAGGGGGGGTTTAGGATTCCCGCCAAGGTCGAACCCTAGGCGCGTAGCGCCGAGCGGGGGGAGGTCGTGGGAGGGGGGTTTCCCCCCACGTGTAAGATATTTTTTTGTTTTTGTAGCCAAATAGTGAAATTTCCATGCATCCTGGTAAGTTTCTGGCACTTAACATTTCCCTTGAGTTTTTCTTAAGATAATTAAAAACCCTTCTCGATTTCGTCACATGAACTTGGCACATAAGTTTCGTGAAACCATATTGTGCACTTCTGGGTATGAGTCACGACACCATCAAAAATTTTTGTTGGAACATCTGCTTACACACACCTTTTTTGGCATCCGAAAAGTCGTATACGAAAAAGGGTGGTGTGTATACAGGGGTTTAAACAATTTCCAAATATTCAAGAGCATAATTAAGGAGCACCGACGGGGCGTAAAAACTTGAATATCAGATGATCGCGTTACAGCAGCCTCAAGTTGTTTAAGAACGAAGACATGTACTGTTAGTTCGGAAATAAACATGTGTTCTATCTCGTTACGAGAAAAACTGGAGAACGATGGTGCTCTCAAAGCATAGTCTATTAGTAAAAGCGGCAATAAATAATTAGGTATCACTTTATTAATCTGAATCACGTTGACAACAATTGAAAAACGTCAAATCTATCTGGAAACAAATCATCTGAAAACAGTTTCACGAAACCAAAACATCCTGTGCACAGTGGTAAAAGATACACCGGACTAGTTTGCAAAGAGACCAGATGTACACTGAGAGTATACAAAAGCTGACCTGGTCCGTCACGAGACCAAGATTACCCCTGTGCTTATTATCCCTATAAAATAGTCGATCTGTCGCGGGACCAAACAGTACTGGCTGAGATAAATAGTTTTACAAAGTACACTTTGGTAAAAAAAATAACAAGACTAGTTAGCCGAGGGACGAGAAGTACACTGAAACTCATCATCTACACAAATCAAGCTGGCCTGGTCCGTCGCGAGACCTAAAGTGTACTATGCAAAAAATTTTGAATTGAAAACTTCTCTCTAAAATTTTAATTCCCAGTGGTTACTCATACGTTAGTCCTATCCTTCTGTTGTCTAGACTGCCGAGGAGTTTGTATATCGGATCCAATGATTTGCTCGTCTTGGAACCATTCTACCCAGATATCTTCTATGTTTGTTCCCAACGCTGGCACTTCGTCAACTGCTGTGTCAATGAGCTTGTAAGCCTCTACAATGTCAGCATCTCGTTTCGCAGCTCAGTTGACACTAAGACCCTTGAGAATGCCAAGTTCATTCAAAAGACTTATATGCGCAACTAAATATGATCCGTTCATCATGGACTACTTCAAACCTTGACGAAGCATCCCAGGACCTATTTGCATCTCCTGCAATTTTCGAAATAAACGTCCCGATGTCTGAACGCTTGAAACCCGAAGTACTAATATACTAATATCAAATAAATGCCCATGGGCATGAGCGTTTCATCGGGTGAGCCTTTCTGCGGAAATTCCCAGTATAGAAGACGGCAGTGTGCTTATTGCAGGTAGGCAGACGGTACAGTAGGTGTTGAGGTCGGAACTAGCTAAGGGCTCCTTAGGAGGCCTATTGAACATCGCACGAGTCTCGCAAGACTTTGTTGTGAAAGAACAGCCTCCCCGCAATTTCTGGTACTGTACACTTTTCGCGAATGCGGTCACTTTCTCAATGTGAGTGCCCCCTTGGTCATTCCTTGGATAGACATAATTTGTTATAGAGTGTGTCTTCAAACGGACTCGCGACCAGACCACGGCGTCCGCCACAATAGCAATTCTTCGGAAAAAGATTTTTTTTAAATATTACATGTACATGTACACAATATTACATGTACATGTACACTGTTTGATATTGCGCAAGACAACTTTACTATGCACCAGTTACAAACGTGTGGAGTGTAATTGAATAACACGGCATGACAGATGAGGTAAAAACGTTGCACGTCAATTCGCCTGAATATCAGGGTTACGGCACCGCAGTATGTCCCCTAATCAAATCAAAATATATCTTAGAGTACAGAAGCTAGTTACCTAAAGAAATCAGCTATAGAACTGCTCTTTCAGCGGTGAATCCATCTAAAATGCTTGGCTACTTCAGAAGTGTCGACGGAAGCGCGCGCACAATAAATCCCCGCGCGTTTTGCCGATGAGACACAAAGACTCAGCAATTCACAATGCAAAAACTATATTTTCAGAGTGAACCCCACCGCCCCGCCCCCACCCCCTCAATTTTCTCCAAGTTGGTTTACTTGGGGTTTACACANAGACATACTACGAAAACGAATCAAATTTTGAAAATCAGCACCTTCGTGTGATTACGTATTGCTGTCGCCAGACTGTTGTTCCTCCCCAACATCAATGTCGAAAATCGAAGTTACAAGTGATGCAAACTTGTGTCCTTTTTTTCTAACTTTTAACCCATTTTTTAAGAAAGGGGTGTACTGATTTTGTCTAACGTTGATACAGCATAACTTTTGGTTTTTACAATGCATCAAATGTGTTGAATGTATTCATATTAGGTGGCTTCATTGAGTTGAACAGAAAATAAACTAAATGTAACATAATAAAGTTTTGAAATTAAATAGAACATTAAAACAGGACTCCCTAAAAATCGAGCTGTTTTCGAAAATTTTGCGCCATTGGTGATCTGATTGGTTCATGCATTTACGGCGGGAAAATAATAGACCAAGTATCGTGCACGTGTGCACTGTAACAACAATTTGTATCTTATTCTGATTTGGCCAATCTGTTGATACAGTGAATTTCCTTATTTATGCCCATCCTGATTTGACTGCAACTTGAGCTTGTTGGGTTCTATCATATATTGGGTTGACATTGGGACCCACATGAAGCTTACTCGAATGGGCTTCATCTTACCAAGTATCTCAATTTGAGGTGAAGTAAATAAACAAAGTGGGTGATTATCATCACCAGAATTTCATCATTAGTATCTTTTGCCGGGTGCTCAAATTTTCTGAGACTAGGGATTGTCAGATTTGTTAGGTAGAAGTGTTTCGCTGGATTTCCAGGTCTGTGGCGTCATTTATACCGGACCAAAATTAAAAAACAGACCTTTGTTTAAATCAGGAGCTGCATGATACACATTTATTAGACGTGCGCAGGCATTGCACTGACCACCTGGGACCATTTTTATGGTTTATTAATATATAGTTAAACCAAGCTGAGGAGCTTGAAACCTGATTCACGGCAATTTTTGGCTGTGGTATTTTCTGAAAAATGCTCGTAAGTTGACAACAAAATTTGATAGCAATGCACTGCAGTTTTGTAGAAACTCTGTTCATAGGTTACAGATGCGTCACAGAGCGTAACTTTGATGAATTCTAGCTTACGATTTCACATTGTTTCGGAGACCGGGTTTCAACCACTTTTGGGCTATAATAAGCGCCCCCTTCATGAAGCGGATTTTTCTAAGCACCCTGGCCGCTTATTAGGGCGCATACGGTAATATTTCAGAAGGGCAATACTTAGTATCCTTTATGCACGGGACATTTTTGTTACATTAGGAGTGGGATTGGCTCATTATGTACCCTACAGGTGGCATAGGACTTTACAAAACTGGTTGAAGAATTCTGTTTTCGTCATAAACGTTCGTTTGAAAGGCTTAAGTTTAGAAATGTTAGGACTTAAGGCGGAAATTGAAAAAACCATATGTCCGCTTACAAAAAAATAACATTGAAGAATAAAAACAACCTTTAAACCCCTCTGGTGTTCCTGTTCCATGTTTTCAAAGAAGTCGGTTGCATTTTCATAGCCTGCAGTCGAGAGATTTTGTGCGGCATATATTCGACATAAAATGAGTGTGTAACCTGCTGTTGAATTGCGAGACAGATTTTGGCTAGTCCGGGTGGTTATTTATGAAGTATTAATGTAATCTTTATTGATGTTAAAGGTTTTACCAGCGTTCTATTTATTTGTACACGAATGTGAATTTGTTGAAATCGCTGATCCAAATCCTGGCCAAATGTGCGCATTCTGCTGAGACCAACCGTCTGATCAGGGCCGGCTATGGCTGAACTTCCTCGTAAGAACAAGAGTTTACGAGTCACTACCTTTGGAAGAAATTTAGAGGATAATTTTCGTCAAAACGTTTACCAAATAGTTTTCATCAAAACGGAGAAAAAATGGATTTGTGAAGACAAGATTAGAGTCTCTTAAAAACATTCATCATCATTCCCACAGCCGATTATGGGGTCTTCGGATGGTATGGAAGCTAATTCCTTTGAATTTCGCGTGTGTGGCCGAACAACCGGCCACACAGTAGCCGACGCAAAAGGTACCCGCTCATCCAAAACCTTTACCATAAACAGATGGCGCTGGATGCAATGATGCTTTACTAACAGGCAGCGCTGCTTACAGTCATGTGACATTCTTGTGTGAACTGAATCTTGACCCAGCACCTTGACCTACATTCTACAGCTGCTGACGTCACATCGCCGTTGTGACAACGTGACATGATGAGCTCAGTGCTTCACTCTTTGATTATACTGTCAGCTGTTATTAAGCATGGCCACTAACATGTTCATAGTGCATGGTTCAGTTCGTTAAATAGATGCTTTATAAGTTGAAACCACTCTCCTTTGCCGTTGAAAGAACATAAAATATTACAGACGTTTCTACTTGGTGAACCATCAGCTGCCGTCCCGTGCCACGGCCAGTCCGGTCTGCTGGGCTCAGTGTTGTTGGCTAACGAGACACTGAGCGAAAAAGAAAATATCGCAAGAGAATAACACCTAACATGCATATCACCATGTATAATTCAAGCATAATTTAAAAAATATAGTGGCTATATTTCAACCTAATTAAAATTATGGTTGTTGAGTTGCCAAAATCTCGCCGAGCGGAAAAGTAGCCGGGCCCGGTTTAGTAGCCTCACCATGGTCACGTTCATTGAATATATATTTTACCCCAGCGTTTAGGCCGAGCAGCCACAACAGCGTAGATTATTAACACTTTCATCTTAATTATATGTTATAAATAGTTATTACAAATGGGGTTTTAAACATGGAATGTCGGACACAAAGATTTCTTTTCCACACAAATTCGCCACTCATCAATACGTACACTGTCTGGTTCATGAACTCTCGTGACCTGTGGCTACAGTCACCAGCAGCAGAATGTAGGTCAAGGTGCTTGGTTAAGATTCTCTGGCAGACAGTCTTATTTGAGCGAAAAAATGACACGTGATTGATGAGAAGCGCCATCTGTTTGCCGTAAAGGTTTTGGATGAGCGGGTACCTTTTGCGTAGCCGACCATGATTAGCAGACGACGTACATTTACTTGCCGGAAATTGCACCAGATAATTTAGCCAGGTGTCGCCAGTGAATAATGACGTAAGGGCTTGTGCGTAAGGTCACACATTTATTCCATTGAAAGTATACGGAGTTGGCGGTCCATGTACTATAGTCTATGCATGAACTGGCTTAGTGGTTTTTGCTAACACAATGTCTATATATATGTACGTTACATTTGTCGGAGGCGTTATAAACATAGGTGTTACAAAATGTAGTTATTTTTATGTAACAACAAGGTAAGATGGAACCCAGTATCTTGAGAATGTATGTTTTTATTATCAGACCCTAGAGCCGGAATTGTCAAACGAAAGATATCCCGTTCAAAATACCTAAGGATAGTTTCATCAACAATATATGAAAGTGAATTTTTCTTTTTGTGGACTGTTTGAAAGTGATCTTTAATGGATCCATTTTTTAAGTGCATAGATAACCGGCGAGATAAAGGGCAAGTTGTATAATCAACATACCTTGATCAATCAGTGTTTACACAAATACATTTGTCGTGAGGGCAATTGAACTGATAAATCAAGTCAGTTTTGACTTACATTCGGACAGATTTTGTGCAAATATTGTTTTTAACCACAACGTCTTTAGTTTTATGGTTTTGGTAATACATACCGGTGACCTAAAGTCGTGAATATAAGCATAATAAGCAGGTGATTGTCATATTACTCAATGTCCGTTAGCAGCTACTCATGTGATGTCATGGACATATATCAGCCTTCCCAAATATACGTAATTTGACAATCTTAATCCTTGTCTGTCTCCGTCAGCAGAGTTTTGAAACGGTCGCTGATATCGCCGGCCATTTTGAATGAGGCCCTAAAGTCGTGACCGTTTAGTTTAGACGGAAATGCACGAAGTAAGACCACACAAGTCAACTACAGTACTTACAGTTATTGTAGACGACATCAAAATGCATTGCATTGTTTATTAATTCAGTTTCAATTGAAATAAATTGTTATATGCTTTGCACCCAACCTTAATGTGCAGAGACGTTTTCAGTGAGGTTTTTTCACGTAAAACGCTAAGAACCCAGCATCAATTTCCTCTCTGTATTTTACTGCTTTGGCCTTACAAAACTTGATCGATCCTGGGACATGTTGATGCATTGTTCAAGCTACTCCTTGAGCGCGTGTTTGATGATGAATTTTTTTTCGAAAATATATCCCAAAAATGCACAAAAAGTGGATTAGTGATATATGCTGTTTTTAAGATACATTTGAAAAAAGAAGCCACTCACTCACTGTTTGATATCATTTTGTGAATACCAACAACTCCGGGCATTCGTTTGATGGAACTTCAACGCCAGATATTGCGGGACTGCGCGGAATAGGAAATAAGATCGTTCACGACTTTAGGACCTCTGACTGTATACAGTTAACGAAAGGCTAAACGATCTTAACATTTTTATGGATAATCCGTTTTAAAACTCGCACGGATTTCCTAAACTGTCTAATGGTTGGTTTGCACCCTAACAGACGGTCTCATTCGTCGTTGATACAAACTTGTATAAAGAAACGAAATGTTATCGGTGAATACTCATGATTTTTCCATAGAAACCAAGGAGAGTTTGATTTCTTTATTACAGCAATACCACTCTCAAGAATTATGCTCCCCCAGTACCGGAAATTTCTTCTGGTTTTTGGCCCTTTTCAGAATTATGGAAGATAAAACCAATGTTCCTATAGCTCTGCTTTCAATAACATGTAAATGTTAATGTTGACATACCTTGTATGGAGTTTCCATGCGTTTATCATGAAACCAAGGCTCGTGTTCCCGAGTGTCACGACAACGTTTTACGTTACGTGATCGCATATGTCACTTTTTGCCGGATTCTAATACGTTTATTGCATTCACAGGCATTTGAACTGAAAATGGGATTGTCCGGAGAAAAAGCTGCACGCCTGTGCTTATACCGAAACTCAATGTTGAAATAGTTGCCGTGACACAAAGAAAACGTTCCGACAGCGTTTTTTTGTCAAACGAGAGACAAAACAACCAAAATTTCCAGGCGGTGTTTTTTTTTGTTTTTTAAGTCCAATATGAGAAATTGCAGTCTCCTCAAAAACCCACGAAGACCGATTTTCTTTTTAATCGAGCCGGAATTAGGGAAAGTAGGGCGGGAAATTACAATCATGTATACGATAACATTTCAATTTCTCTGTGTGTCAGAAGGCGAGGAATTTTGATTGCGCGCCGAGCATAGCGGTAAAACATCAAAAACTGGGACAATCCGTAAATATCAAGGTTATTGGCAAACACAATGTCGGGTGTGCAAACTAATTTTGCCAAATTCTAACGTCTAATCTCGGGGTCGCAACTGAAGGCCTCCATGGAAAGCAGTGAGAACTAAAGGGCTACCCTCATTGTAAATAAAACAATAATAAATAGATAAATAAATGTCTAATTATCAAAAACACTGGTAACGTGCAGAAGTTTACACTCCGGGGTTAGAGTTTTATGGTTAGCGCATGTATTAATCGTTGATGATTGATTTTAAGTGTACACTTTACGCTCGCTAAGCGATAAATCCTGAACGAGATGGTTCTGTTAATTTTGTCAGATTTTTTCCCAGACGAAGCTATCAAATAGCTTGCCAAGCAACTCAGCTATGTCATCTCCAGTTGTGTCAGATGATGGACTAATTTTGGCAGAACATATAATTTAAAAAAACATTACTTTGCTAAGGTTAGGCAGGTAGATTTTGGATCGGTTTGTTCAAAATTCACCTGGCTTCATGAATTTCATCGTGATCGTCATCGTACGTTAAATAGCATTTCTCTCGAGTTAGCATGAAAACAATAGTCCAAAGTACGAAAAGGAATCTTCGCCGTGAGAAATTGAATTGTGGACACAATCATTCATCACGGGCTTTCATTGATCCAATGCACATGCAGTGAGTTCTTCCCATGTTTTAAATCCGAGAACTAATGCCGTAAAACGATCTCCCTGTCAATTGGAAATGTCTTTCCAAAAAAGTTGAAAAACTCGGGTGAGAAAACATTAGTATCTTGCGTTGTTTGACTTTCATATATCTTAATGCCTCAACAGCGTTGTTGTCAGAGTTTTAGGTCGCTAGTACATGTGCATTGTATGTCACGCACCTCCGGTGTAAGCTAAAGACGTCTTGCTGATAATAAAGAACACATGTCATCATTGCTTAGGTCATTCTTGTTGTAACGGTAAAGTGACTAATACAAGTATAGATTCCTGGTAGCCTCCTGTTACTGAACCCAAACAAATATTCGTTAATGCAGTTGCGCTTTTTCGCTTCGTTGTTATGGTCAATACGTATAAATGGCTCTATGGATGTGCCGTTATTTCTTCTCGCCTTTTGTCTATCTACCGTTCAAAATTGCGACAGCAGTATTACTCAACATTAGATTAGATTAGATAACTTTCTGATCGGCAGTTTTCGTCTTGCTTTCAGATACTTCCAAAGTGTTGAATGTATTCTGGTTGAAACACGAAGAAAACGTTTTACAAAGTACATGTACGTTTGTACATAAACCAGTTTTTATAAATTCTATTGAATGTGTTTCTATTCGGACAGCTACGTAAGCTGGTTCACTACTTTCATTTTAATCTGTGTTTTGTGCCTGTTTCAGTTCGCAAGTTTTCACCACCTCCCCAGTCATTCGTGTATTCCCTGTCTCCACTATATCTAAATATTTAGTTTACTTTCTGTTCTTAACTGGTAGCGTGTTTTTATTTCCCCCAACGACAACGATAGATATCGCTTTCAGTTGGTTAAGTTCCGCGGTTCGTGGCGAGACAGATATTGAATTCCGGTATGTCAGTTATCCGGACATGAACAATTGTCTACTTACAAATCCCGCACGTCACTAAAACAGCTAGTGACCAGGCTCGACTTCCCCATGATGAAGTCTGTCCTGAAAGACTTTCCCAAGCTTAATGCGGCCTTCTGTTTCACTTCAGGCTCTGTCTGGCATTACCTTCAAAGGCAACATGCATCATAGTCCATTAACCATATAGGCATCTGTTTTGCGCTAGGTGTTCAATTCGTTTGATTCATCTCACGGGATTTTCTGCTACGTATTGTTCGCAAGTTGTGTTTTGCTCTACAGGTTATGACTGTTCTCTGGCTTTGCCGCGGCCACCCCTTCTGGCCCAGTCTAGACCTTTCGCCACCGTGCCATGCCCTCTTACTGCCCATCTTTGCCGCGGCCACACGTTCTGGTCCAGCCTGGTCCTCTCGTCTCCATGCCATGTCCTCACACTGCCCATCTTTTTAACACAGCCTGCTCAACCTCCAGGGCAGCGCGTCTTCCAGCGTCACGGTGGTTCCCTCACAGCATGTGGCTTTCGACATAAAATCGACACCCAAAAACGTATTTTGTATGAATTTAGATCGAGTAGTTCCACTCAATCACATCAATCTCAGTTGTATTGCCAGACACCAGACGTGGGTTCTGAAATTTACCAATGACGCCATAGGTTCTAACACAGTCTGTTCAACCGTTCACCACACGCTTGCCGGGTCAACTTTTCGCTTTACTTTATCGTTTTCCACCAAGAATCACCATAATTGGATAAAAAACCCTTAGAAATACACCGACATTTTAAATAAACGAGTAGTTTCATTTCGGATTTATATAACTTTCGAACGTACAGTATCATACAAGTTCGGCTGGCTAAATTACCGGGGTCAGTCGCGGGAAGTTGGTATCTCTTCGGCAATAATCTTTTCTTGCGTGAAATACAAATAGGAGAGAATAACTGCGTGTTATATTTTCGACTTACGATATTTTGCACTGCTGAGCGCACAAATCGCTCACTGTAACATAGTGGCTAAGAACCCGATTAGGCCCGTCGCCGGCACCAGACTGGAGACATCNCGTGATGTGTGCTGTACAAGTTCGGCTGGCTAAATTACCGGGGTCAGTCGCGGGAAGTTGGTATCTCTTCGGCAATCATCTTTTCTTGCGTGAAATACAAATAGGAGAGAATAACTGCGTGTTATATTTTCGACTTACGATATTTTGCACTGCTGAGCGCACAAATCGCTCACTGTAACATAGTGGCTAAGAACCCGATTAGGCCCGTCGCCGGCACCAGACTGGAGACATCAAGAACATAAATCAGCCGGGTTAGTGCTTTGCCAAAGCTGAATATTAGACTTCAAGTGACGAAAAAACTAGACAATGGAACCATATAAGTATTCAGGGAGAGAATAACTTTTGTAAAAACGCTGCAAATTTGCAAATCTACATAACCGTCGTGCGACACGAAGCAAGGTGACCCCCCACAGAACCGTACAGGGCAACAACTGTTAAATAACAATGATTCGAATAAGGTGTGTGTGTGTGTGTGTGAGTGTGTGTGTGTTTGTGTGTGTGTGTGTGCGCGCACGTGAGTGTGAGTATGCGTGCTTGTGCGTGTATGTACATGTGCGTGCGTGCGTGCGTGCGTGTGTGTGTGTGTGTGTGTGTGTGTGTGTGTACATATAAAGACCATACCATAAAAATCGGGTTATTTGACAACAGCTTTCTGCCAGCAAAGGCTGGGTTAGCATGCGTTCTCACTGCCTCGATTGCCCGGTCAATTGGCTCTATTCCATCTGAAGCCGATAACGCCGAATCATTTGTTCAGTGATGGTAACCCAAAATATTTCCACTCAGAAGCACTTCAAAGACAGTACAAACTTAATCTACTGAGACAGTTTTTCGATGAACCTTGTTTAATTTTTATTAAACAGTCATTAAAGTGAGAATACCTTTAACTCATTTTGAAACAGAACCATGCCGGCCACACACACGGATATACTTCACGACCTCAAGGTTGGTAATGACGACAAGCTTTTGATTCGCTACTGCTGCGAGCCACTTCCAAAGGATTGGGGGTTCTCGAGAAAATCAAAAAAACGATATACCAGCTTTCCCTCCAGTTCAACGGTTCGCACGAGCGAGAACGATACGCCACGCAATAGCCGCACACGCTCTGCTGAAGAACCACTGACCCTGCTGCGTTGTGAACCCTCCTTCCTGCCCATTAACGCTACACCCCTCGTACATGTACACTGTAGAAGTGAGATCGACCGTGGACGAGGCGATGTTGATGTAGACCGATTAAGTCGGTAAAAACGAAATAAGAAAGATGGCATTTTTCTTTAACGGAGTTCTTTAACATTGGCATACTCTCAACTCTATGCCGTTCAGATGACCAATATTTTTTCAGGTGAGCCCTGAACGTTCCATTGTTCACTGATATCGAAATTCAAAAATTACCCCCACCCGCAAGCTCCTACGCGAGCACTCAAACCATTTGTAACTTTCTGATATGTGAGATAGTTAAGAAAATAAAAGCAATTTAACAAAGTGTACATGCGTAACATTATTGACGGGGGTTCAGAAAAATTTGAATGTATCGCTGACGTTGCTTATAGACTTTTGGTCATTGCCTTCTGCAAATCTACAAAAGTGGATATCGCCGAGTTCTATTTCAGTTACGGCCACCTCCTGCAAAATTGCGGTGTTTACATCAGTTACTGAAAAGCAACCACTTATTAAATTAAAGACAGATATCATTTTAAAATATAACTTCTATTGTCTGTCCCCGTTATCTCTTTTTATCACATGAACGAGATTTAACTTTTTTTGATTTTGAGTAACCGAAATGACTTTTTTAAAAAATATTTACACTATAGCCAGTCGAAGACTTTCTTGTGGCTCTTGTGCTTTCGACTAAGTTTTTAGCCATTTCAGTCCAATCAGCGTCACGTACGAGTGTGGATTTTAACTTTCGTCGAAACGAGCTAATTTTAAGATCCCTCCTACCCCGTGGCATTTTACTACATGGTTATTTTGATATGTTGCTGGGAAATTGTACTTTAGTTAATGTGCTCTCTATAAGGCGAGAAGTTTCTGCCTTACGAACTTAAGTTTTCGTATGCAGTAAATCCCACCCCAGGTCAGGCCGGTAGGACGGTAAAATTATTGGGGGGNTATACATGTATGCACCTCTTCCATAGGAATACCCTGCGGGTGACCCGGCAGGAATTCGTCTAACAATTATCATTATTAATATTAGTATTTAATTGATTTAACGAGGACATAGTGTAATATACATAATGCGTGCATACAGGGTAATCGGGCTTGTAGGTCAAAACTAGAATTATGTTGGCGTTGCCTGTTATACCCAAGTCCGTTCCTTACTTCAAATATAGTGACTTCAAAGTGAACCATGAATTTAAGATCTTAAGTTTCTACATCGTGAAAGCAGACGTGTTCAACTTCTGTAGAGTTTGGACGTAAGTCTTAAACATAAAAACAGTCACACTTTTAAAATCTAAAATTTACCCAACGACCCAACAATTTGGTTCTGTAGAATTTTCAATAGAAATACTTATCTTCACATGATCGGAATGTTACAAAATGATGAGTGCTTTTTTGTGTGATAATGAGTCAGATGATCTTTCCATCTGTACTGGTTTTGCAATATTATGCAGTCTTTTAATTAGATGACGTTTAGCGAATGGATTTATCAAAAACAGATCTAGAGGTAACGCCCAAAGACATATAATTGAGAAATCTGGTTGTTCTGAAATATTATGTACGTCACCTCACGCAAATAATCAACCACATTTAGAAGTTGCCAAACATGGAATCATCTATTTTCATGGTTTAGAGAAATAAATATTGAATAATCACAAGAAATTCTTGAACAGGTGGACCAATATTGCATATTTAATTCCCTGATATACATGTAGTTTGTTGTTTCCCAATGCGTGTGTGCGCGCGCACAGTGTGCTTCATAAGAAACTTAGACAATACAGCAGTGATAGGTACTCGTCTACAGACTTTTAAAAATACGGCGGTAGACAGATCCCATCGGCATCAGAAACTTTTAGACAGTAAAATATGGAAGAAATAAATCCAACTGTTCTGGACCAAAGAGGGTGACTTTTCTATCAAATTAGCTTCAGAAATTGCATTCTAAGTGAAAAAAAAAATTGTGTTCGTTTTTCTCCGAAGAAATAGGATCAATATTAGCAAAAATACGATGTCATTTTTTGTTGTTCTTATCAAGGGAAAATTTTTACTGTTATGCCGGATACACAACTGGCTTATGACCCATGAGCGCCCACTTGAAAAAACGCCTTAACAATTATAGCAAACTTCTTACTCTGATCATGGAAACTCCTTTCCCCTGGAATTGAAACAGTACGCGGTACATTTACACTCTACCAAAAAACTTTTCATGTTAAAAACAATGTAAAGCACATATGAACACATCTACAAGTTTTAGCTGGCACAAAGAAACGGAAAAATAGAGCCACCTTTGTCTCTATTATCCTTTCCCAGAGTGGGGTCTCTGGAAAAATATTGTTTTGTATTCGCAAAGTTGTCTTAATGAATTTAATTCCTAGCGTAATCAATACAATCAGCAAAAGTTGTTCTTTACAAATGGTATCACTTGTTTCGAAATACAGGTATGAATGATTAAGTGCACGTTTTTAAGTGTGCTTAGGTAAACTATGCCACGAAAAGCGAGCCCCCTAACGACAATTTCCTGGCCAGGGCCTTCAAAAGATAAATCATGCAATGATAGTTGTCAAATGTTATCCTGAATTTGTTCTCTTCTCTTTGTTTTGATGTTTTTCTTTTATCGACTGCCCCTAGTAACCACGCTTTTGTATGTCGGTTGCCACGGTTAAACCTGACGCCAACAAATTATTGGGGGCACGACCCTCCCCGCCCCTGCTTCCTACGGCAGTGCAGGCATGCACTTGGTTTCCCTGTATTTAGTAAGACTTCATTGATGGTTAACACTTTATTTATTGCCAAAATCCCAGAAACGTCTAATTCAATGTTTAGGTTATTTGAAATGGAAATAGTATTCAATAAAGTATCAACTAGTCAACGCCTTAAAAGAATAACTGGTAAATTGTGTAGAAAATTTTGATGATCAATGTGCTTCAACCAATGTATAAGTTGCCTAACACAAAATTCGTTTGCGCATGTGCTGCAGACACGTGCATAGTATTTCACCTCGGACCGTGATTTTCTAACTTTTCTTTTGGATCGGTGCACATCTTTCAGTGACACGGACCTTGAACGGTTGAGGTTTCAGGACAAGCCCCAATGAATATCCTTTCGGATCATGAGACGGCACGTCGGAAGAGTTCTCTGGCACCACGTCGAATTTTTGGAGAAACGCCGACATTACCAGAAAGAGTCGTGACTTTGCAAAATTTTCCCCGATACAAACACGACGTCCAGCACCGAACGCCATCAACCTAAAGAGCGAACAATACCATGTAGAACGCATTCAAGCGTCAATCATTGATTTGACGGAAACAAGAGGCTTGAAGCCAAAAGACGTCCGCCATCTACGGAATATACTCATCAATAGCAACTCTGTATTTCCTGGCCTTTTAAGAGACCTAGTCGTATTTGTGAGTGATAGAGAAAGATTTACTTTTAGCAAAACCTGACTATTGTTGGAGGAACAGTCGTTGAGCTATAATTTCACTACTCCGTTAACAGAACACGTCAATGAACGCAAAAACGTTTACATGTAACAAGCTTCACTCATTTAGCAACAACAACAAAATCCAGCAAGTTGCTGCACATGTGCATTTTACCTATCGTAAATTTTGAAAAATTCGTGGTAGGTTCTTTGAAAAACGTACAAACCAAAAACGTGAAAGTGATACGACCTGTCCCATTGACAGCATTTTGCATAGCATTGTTTGGCGATTCCATACTCACTTTCTGCGAGCTGGATGGTCGGGGGAAACCAGTTGACCCTGGTCGTCAAGAAACCTCTCGGGCTTGAAACTCCATGGATCCACAAAGTTTTCTTCATCGTGGTGAACGTTCCAGACATTGATCAGCACCTGTTGACAACGCTGCATGTCATTGCAAGATTTTTCTCTCCATCAATAGCTTAACGACATATTGGTCTTCCAGCAAAAGCTGGTGTAAGCCCGTATGAGTATTTTCCTCATTTGTACAAAGTAAATGTTATGTAGGGCCCTAAAATTGCCAAATTTGGCGCACTGAACATCATATCCCAGACATGGCAGATCCTATTCACATGGACTTTTCAGATATTAAAATGTATGTACTGCTATCTAAAAAGCTTTTAGGAAGTTGTTTTTTGTTTTTTTTCACAGGTTATCAAGAAAATTGGCGCACGATTTTCGTCAAAAATAGCAGCATAAAATAACGAAATGATATTCTGAAAACTGTTGCAGCGTTTTTGATATTTCACCTTGATTGTTACTGACACAAAGCCTATAGACGTTGCATTTGTCTAAGTTGACAAATTGAGAGAACACCACGCCTCAGTCAAAAGCAAACGTCTGCACGATTATGTCAGTATCAAACACCAAGCTAATTCAGTCAGTAGAATGTACGAATAACCTGTAAAGAATTTAAATTACATTTAAGGAGCATGCCACCCAAAAACAACCTATTTTGTATCAATTTAGATCGAGTAGTTCTACTCGATAACGGCAGGTTCGGTTGCGTTACCTGACACCTGACGGCAAACGGAGGTGTTGAAATTATCGAATGACGTAATTGGTTTATCACGCCGTCTGTTCAACCAACCACACTGGACACGGGTTACTGGTGCCAGCTCATCCCTTCAGTGAATCCATCGTTTAACACCAATAAATCATCAAACTTCGATGCAAAGCCCTTAAAAATACGCCGAGTTTTTATTAAAACGTGTTGTTTCATTTCGCAATTACGGATTTACTGGTATTTGGTCACACCGCCGCATACAAAGTTCGGCAGGCCAATTTACCAAGGTCAGTAGCAGGAGTTTGGGGTCTGTTCGGAGATAAATTCGAAGTATTCTTCCATAAAACACAGACAGGAGAACCTACAGTTGATCTGTGTTGTTTATACACCCTTATTTGTGATTTTTTGTGAGTTCGGAACCCGATCAGACAGGCCCGTCGCGGCTGGGCTGACTCGTTATCCCGGCTAGTGGCTCGGAACTCCGGCGATCAGACCCGTCGCGGCCGCCGGGACTGGTACGAACATGNTTGATATCCTTCTATAGAAAAAGCTTTAATCTCTCTGATGAAATCATCTGTTTCCTTTTAAACGAAACTTAAGTCCTAAAATTAGTCCGGGGAAGGAGGCCAAAAACGGCGGTTTAGCTAGTTGTCCCTTCCTGGTTATCTCTTCCTGCTATTATGAGTTCGTATATTTAGTTCCCCCGATTGATGTTGTACCGGGTATCTCGAAAACGAAAGTGTTCGCTTCGATTATCTCTGATTCAGTTACGAAAAATATATACGTTGCCACAAACTTACGTGTAACTATGTCCCTTAAGAATTTGGATTATGTTAGAAACTCATTGTGCAATTTTCATTTGGCCTCCGTATTAACCACAACCAGGACCCTTTTTTGCATTACCTGGAATTATCATTCCAAGCGATTCATAATATTAATCTCAATGCACTATTTTAAGAGATAGCCTCTTGCTCCGACCTAAAATGACACCGAAAACATAAAAACTGTGGATGAGTGTAAACTGCCAACAGGAGGTGCGTAATCTAGTACAGTAGTTGCGCAGTGGAAAATTAGAAATTGACAGGTCTTGCATGATTTGTGTAAAATCATAGCAACTTTAGCATTGTGATCGGAACTTCATCGGAGTTAACAGGCATAAAATACGTTGAGAACCAGTAGAAAAACACCGAAGAATATAAGATCAAAAGCGAACTGTTTTGAGGGCACTCCTGAAACAAATTTTCAAGCACTTCATCAAAGTCCCTATTTAATGTTGAAATGACGTCAACGACATGTCGGATGTCTTGCCTTTACTAGTATAATTACCAGCCAAAAAGAAAGTATAGCTATCAACAACAGCTTTATGACTACAAATACGGTGCTACACACTGCTAGTCAATTTTTGCGAGATATCCATGCGAGCCTTTAGAACTGAGTGATCTCACTAGCAAGCTACCCGAATCAAGGAATTTAATTGAGGATTTTCATGTTTATCTTTTCACAACTCACAGTGCTCGTGAACATAAAGTCATACAGGCGTGAGGCGACTCGTAGCATTTGTTCCCGTCGTATGCATGCAGAAACATATCGCTCTCGGGATCAAAGCTGCGTTTTGTATTCGTGTTTCCTGTTATCTTTATATCTTTTGTACACGTCGTTGACACAATTATATGGCGACTCGGCAAATGGAGGGACTGATGGTACATTATGGGGCTGCCTTATTCCTGGATGGAGATTCGTTATGAGTGAGAGCCCCGTAACCTTTTTACCTCGGATAAGTATTCAACAAATTTCCACGCAGTTGTGCGTTTCCAACGTTTCTAAATCTTTTTCTCGCTACACGGTTAGTACATTTCGTATTTGAAGTACCCGAGAATTAAGACAAAGCATTTTGCAGACGTTTGTGAAACATTGTTAAAATGGCCAATTTCTTGAAAAAAGCTCTGAAATATCGTTAATGGATGACATCAACTTGGAGTTGTGTAGACACAAGTATTTTGCTGAGGTAGCTGGTGTGATCGCGTGTTTTGCTTGAAATCCACGGTGATATCTCACAAAGTCTTGAGTCTGGATTATAAGTGCATGCTCCATTAAACACAATATCTGCATAAGTGAGCTCACCTGATCCACTTGATCGTGCAATTTTCTTTTAATATCTGGGCGGTTTATGAGAACGAGCAACGAAATGGTCAGAGCAGTAGTAGTGGTAATTGTGCCTGAAATAGTATTTGAAGTAACAGTACTGTAAGTCTACCTACTGACGAGAAATGAAGACGATAAAAAGCAAAAAATACTACGGAAATACATTATGCACGCGTGGAGGGTGCACAGGCACATACGCGCATGCACATATATAAATTCACATCTATTGATCGCAACGTAATTAGAAGTATGCTTTCAAGCTGTCAACAATACGCTATTAATTTTCGCATACGAGTTAGGGATAGGTGCGAGGGAAAGCTGATATCACATTCAACAAAGAATTTGTTGAAATCTTAGGAATGATTTTGTTCTTCCAATTGCAATAATGAGCAGGTATGAGCCTTCAGTGGACTGTAGTTACAGTTCACACCATAAGGCCATGTGTAGGATTTTTGGGAAATGGGTCGTGCATCGCACAGCTGCAATATTATTATTCATTCTTAGTAATCATAATGGGTTACCTGCAACAATAAGGTCGTTGACGATTCCTTTTATATCTTGGTCGTCGATGTTACCAGCAGGTCCGTATGGCTCGTTGTTGTTGGATGGCTTCTGATTTACAAACAGCGCTTCCAAGATTCCTCGAATGTCACTAGGGTTCAGCGCTTCCTGGGAAATAGTTTGGATAAAACATGGCAAAAGCTACACAGAGAAACGTCGGAAGTTCACATGCCCCCATTGCACGGATCTCTAGGAGTAAAACTACAAAGCGGGCGATTTTAAAAAAATATTTCTACGGTAGGAGCCAGCCGAAAATCAACAACGGTTCTGCTCATACCTGTAGATGCATGACCTAGCTTAAATCGCACTGAGATTCAGCGAATAGCTAAATATAGATAAAGTCAGGTGCAGTGGCAATTTTACTCTAAAGAGTGTTAAAATGACATTCTAAAATCAATGCTACATTTTAAATATACTTCAAAAGCGGAGACATAAATTGAAATTGCCTCTGTGATGTGCAATACAAAAATCAGCGCAGACGTGTTCAACCCAAAACGGGAACACATAATGCCAATGGTACGATGTAGATATTGTAGTAGGTGTAAACGGAGCCATGCTTTTCCAAGAAGACCTGTCAAACAACTAACACTAAACTTAAACTCATTATATACCTCGTCACGAGTCTTCTACCAGCAGTGAATAGACATGTATGGTGGCGTGGTACGCACAACGGCCACGAAGACAATAAAAAGCTACCACGAGAGTGAGCATGATAAATCATATACGTCTGGAACTATGCAGTAGCCGTGTTATCCTTCACGAATACTGTTTTGTCGATTTTACTTAAATCCTGAAACGGGGCAAGAAGACAAAGCGCTGTCCCAAGAGCTTAGGCAAACATGACTGAATTATGTACAGTGTTCACATCTGTTCGTGTATACATGTAAAGGTAAGCATAAAACGACAGTTAACACAGTTGGTAGATTTCTCTCAACACTGGTGTAGCGACCTGTTATGTAGAAAGGGATTTTTTCTTCAGCTTAACAACTTTAGGTTAAATTGCTTGAAACTATCAAGTCAAAAAGTCGATCAGATATCAAATGAGAAAACAAACAAGAGATGTCAGACTATTAGTTAATCAGCTGATCTAGAGCTAAAAGGCAAGTATTGATCGATAGATATTACGGAGAGTCCGGACAACCAATCACAACGTCAAGCATCCTCCAATGTGTTTAGTTTAAAAAAGGCGGCAGATATTGTTGTTCGTTTTCCCGTGGTTTGCGTTATAATAATATATGATGTTGAGTTTGTGGTACATGTGATTTTAACAACTTAGTACTTGAGCGCGCTATAGCTCTTTTCGCTTTACCGCGTATTCCTGAGAGGCACAGATATGGCAATAGTTTAAACAAGAAATTTTCGTGTTGGTGGACTTGAAACACTGGTACTGGATGAGTTCACACAACACACTCGTCTCCATTGACCTAAAGAACTTTCATCTTATAACGCTTTTCTTCTACTTTCTAGTTTTTGAAATGTTGAACTGAAATACGGTGGTAAAAAGAACGATCCAGTGATGTTGACGCGTTAGTCATCTTCAAAAAATTGAAATCAATGGATTTAAGCACTTCAAGATTGTCGTGCATGTGCAGTTCACTGGAGCCGGTGATTCCTGAGACCATCGCTCACAAAGTTTGTCAACTTGCTGATTTGCGTCTTCAAACTTCCTCAACCTTTTACGGATTGCCATAACTTCAACTGGGCATTATTGTGTTTTTTGAGTCGGATGATCAAAGTTATTTTTGTTTAAACAGCATTTTATAATGTAAGTGTTGTATCATCCAAGCATATGAGCTTAGTTCTTTGAAATGCATTCAAGTGTTCCATAAGTTCCATTATGCTTTGTCCTTATCTGGCATAATTGCACTTTTTCACAGGTCTAACCGGGTTACACATGACGCTTTTTAGCAGTTAATAAGCTCGATTCCTATGGGATAAACACATTTCTACACCCACCTTACAAATTCGGAAATGTTTTTCGATAAATTCGTCTCGTACTCTTGTCGCTTGTTTCAATATTTTGTAGCTCCTGTTGCCAAGATACCGTAACCACGGAAACTTGTCCAGTTCCGCTCCGTTGATGGGATGAAGACCTGTGTTAAACAACTCATCTATCAGAAGAACTTGCTTTACTTCTACATCCGTCGACTTGAATCGCTTTCCAAGAATCTGAACGAAAAACACCCCATTGAGCAGCTGAGCACTATATTTGCATGTCAATAATTACATTTACATGTAATTAGATTCTGTAAGTATCGATGGTTTTAACAGTTAACCAATATCAAAACAAACAGAGGTCACAGGAACTGTTGAACAACATATCATATCAAGAAATGTTGACAGATGTGTGATACGGCACAATATATTTTGTTAAAGAGGGCGAACTTTATGTCTATCTTTTACGCTCACCAAACGTTTTCGCATACAGTCAGCGTCGACTACACGAATATGTTGGCGTCATTATTGATACACATTGCTCTCCACAACCTCCCCTGGATAGCATTTTCTTTATCAAACAAACCATGGGGAACGGTAAGAAGCACTAAAATGCTTTCAGAAACGTGCCGATTAAACAACTCTGCTCTTTTCCAGTTATCCATTCAAATCAGCGACTGAGCAATTGGTTTTCGAAAGGCAATACTTTAAAGACGGCTTACTATTGATGTCATCATGTTGCAAAGTCCGGTGTGAAATATCGGGTTAGGATCAAACGCCTCACCCTTAAAGTCCGACATTATTTGCAGCATTTCCGCCGTCTCCTCCGTAATTGTCGCCTCAAGTCTGCTCAAATGATCACAAACATTAGACATATTCATATACACTTTCGTATTACATAAACATGTACATACACATAAACAGGCTGCCAGGCTGACAGCCAGGCTGACAAACTGGCAGACAGGCAGGCAGGAGAGCAGGCAAGACAAACATGTCATCGCCAGTTTTAGCAACATCATCAAAAATTGAGTATGTTATGTAGAAATTTATGTCTGAAACCTAAAAACCACTTTTCATGAAACATGCCAGAAGTCTCTATCCTAATGGAGGTTCACCATAAGTCCGAACTCAAGGCTCACACATTCCATTTCCTGGCTGTAAGGTTTACCCACTCAAGCCTACATGTAAGGGTTACCCACTCAAGCCTACATGTAAGTTTTACCCACTCAAGCCTACATCGATGTAAGGGTTACCCTGCTATCCCGGTATCTTACGGATGTTGCAGGATGAGTATACGCAACTGGGTACATACCCAGTCAGCAGCCCAGTGGGCATCACTTAACTCCTGCCGAGAAACCAAGGAGAATTTTCCCAACGTGATCGAACCAAAAGGTTCAAAAAGCCTTCTGAGTCTAGATAGATTGGGTATAAGACACGTCATTCAAATTTTGACGGGCCACTGCAACCTAGCCCGACACAGACACATTACTGGGCATATGAGGAGCCCTGTGTGTCCCGAGTGTGGTACTGACGTAGAATCTCCTAAACACCTGGTAGAGTCTTGCCCAGCTTTTTATAGGCTAAGGAGCAACCTACTGGATGGCATTGTTACATGCCTACAACATATAGTGCATGGCAACAAATGGAAACGTCTGTCCGTTTTCCTAAAGGAGACTGGCAGACTTGAAAACTTTCTTCACGAGGAGCCATAATTGGGGTCTCGTGCCTTTGCTCAGGTGTTTTGTGCAATGGGCCCAACCATGAGGCCTGCGCACGTCTGATGCACCGCAAATGACATCAGACCACCTGCACTGTTTTTTTTTTTTTTTTTTTTTTAAGGGTTACCCACTCAAGCCTACATGTAAGGGTTACCCACTCGAGCCTACATGTAAGGGTTACCCACTCAAGCCTACATGTAAGGGTTATCCACTCAAGGCTACATGTACATGTAAGGGTTACCCACTCAAGCCTACATATAAGGGTTACCCACTCAAGCCTACATGTAAGGGTTACCCACTCAAGCCTACACGTAAGGGTTACCCACTCAAGCCTACATGTAAGGGTTACCCATTCAAGCTTACATGTAAGGGTTACCCACTCGAGCCTACACGTAAGGTTTACCCACTCAAGCCTACATGTAAGGTTTACCCACTCAAGCCTACATGTAAGTGTTCAACCAAATCAAAACGTTCATTTTCATTGTAGCTTACAATCAATAACACCAAATTCCTAAAATTATTGTTTTCGCGTAATCTTTCAACATTTCGTCAACCAATACAAAGTAGGCCTACAGCAGAGTTTGAAATTTCATCAAAGCAGGAACAAAGTTTAGACTGTGATCAATTTAGAAAAGTGATATAGATGACGAGGAATCGAATTAAATTTGGAAAAATATCATTGAGTCAAGACGATCGGGCTGTTGAAGTGAGAGGAAACTCGTTCACTGCTAGTAATCTCAGAGGAAATATGTAATAATATTTTATGTCAAAATACTGGTTGAAGTAAAGATCATCTCAAGACAGGTTACATAAATTTAAGAGGTGAATGCCTTCTAATGATTACACTCAAGCCAAGTACGTGTATCAATTACGCTGCGTGCACGTTATTGATTTTGGGTCGTTTTTTCGAGAGTGTGCTCACGGGACTCGGGTTGAATGTATCAAAAATTTCTAGGTACCTGTACATGTATGTTCGAACGCTTCCAAAACAAATAAATGCAGATTTTGAATGATGCACGTCCACAACGAAAAACTAGTAAACATTACATATAAAGACAAAATATTGATGTAGTCTGTGTGAAAGATGAAGAATCAGCAGACAGGTTACGTACATGTATGCTTTCCACAAACGATTGCCCCGAACCATATCAATTGGACAGGTAGCACATTCGTTATTGTTCGTGATCTATCAGTTTTTGGAAAGTGTATTGGACCACTGGGAGTGAACGCCAACGCAGGTTGCAACTTAAATATTTCTGGGTCGATTTAGTACGCGTTAAAAACAAATTGCATAGATTTGTTTATAATGAAGGGAGTTTCACACATGGTTTACACAAATAGGTAGAAACAATGTTTCGGCAATTAGCACAATCCCACCATGACCAGAGCGGATGTCCACGCTAAGCATGATGCCGGCTCCCCTTTCGCAACAGAAAACTGGGTAAAATTGAGATCAATGAAACCAGCTTGGCTGCTGGGTGGGGTTTCAAATTCCACATACTGGCGAAGTGGAGATGTGCGCGAGATTTAAGAAACAGGCGTGACTAAGCGCAATGCGACAGTTTTCGAATTACCATTTCATCTATTGTTATTTTAAGAACTCATACCTGTCCATGCCTACACTGAAGCTCCTAAGAGCCCAGTGAGCGATTTTCCGGACATGCTGCAAGTGAGGCGAGTACGGCTGGAATGCGATATCTTTTCCCGCAAAACACATCTCGGACCGAAATGTTTGGGGCCTGAAAACATACAAAATGAGATTTGCTATTTCGTTGCATGCTGTTCTCATTTTTTGCGAGTTTATGATATGTTAATAATTAAGAAATTCCTAATGAATGAGATTACAAAATTGATTAATCCAGGTACATTATTTGACCAGGGCGAAGGCAGAAGGAGAGTTCTATAAATTGGTTTGATCTGTGGGCCTGAAGTAAACGATCACCAGCAAGAATTTCTTGTGGAATTTGTCTGCGATGTTGCCCCCTATTTACATGTAGGAGCACATATTTTAGCATTTTATGGCTACTTTTAATATTTGTTACCTGCCACCAAATTCAACTCCTTTGTCAACAAGTACATCCCTCAGTCCATCAACTTTGTTGACAACGACACTGTATTCGCCAAAGATATTCACCCGGAAAATGTCGCCGTATACTTCCTTCCAACGTGTGAGTTGAATGTGAGGCTGTTTTGTTTCCAGCTGGTGTATATTACCTGCGGAACATTATAATCTAACCACCGCACAAATCCTGAGAATAACTACAGCTTACCAACCCCATGTTCATGTACATGTACATGTACGTGACTTTTAACAAAACTATTTGAATACTTTAACGTAGGCCTACGTCGTTGTCTTTAATAGTATTGGAACTCAAGACAAATGTAAACTCATTGCAGCTTCCAGCAGGCAGCTGATTACGAAAACACAGTCCCTGACCGTATTGACTTGCCTACACTAGTTTGAAAGTCACATCAGTTGACTAGCGTGATAGGTGTCGCAACAATGCTGTTCACTGCTGCTGTACCTAACCCCTCCGCGCTGTCTAAAGATTAACTGCGTGGTGCCGTTAGCCACCAGACTTCAACATGGATTCAACGGTAAACGATGCGAAGGGCCATTCTTCGTTGCTAAGTTACTTTGCGTATTTCTCTGATAGGGCTGCCCATTTATCTGCCAAAATACTATTTTAAAGATAACTATGACAAGCCAGTACGCGATGGGATCTTCATGAGAGGGGATGCCGTTGACACGACTGTTGGCCTAGTGGTATTCCATCTATCGACCACACGTAAACATGGAGTAAATGTATGACAACATAAAGTGAAGATCAAAAACTACACAGCATGCATTATTCAGGCGGGAAGTGAAAATGATTCCACTTCTGCGACGCCTTACCTATAAAAGGCAATGGCGTTGGTCCTGGAATTTTCAGGAGGACGTTACTTCTCCATTGGTGGAATTTGTACACCAGCCAAATAAGAGCTACCGCAACAAAGTGGATTAACTGGAACATTGTCCAACCTGAAACAAAAATAACTCATATTATTGCACATGGGCGGCTCAGAACTGGAATAAGTGGGGGCTGTAGCCCCCCACCCCCCTATTTGGTGCGCTCCCAATGATTCTATAGAATACCTGAAGTGCACAAACCAAACTATTCTTATTACAGACTAAACCAAAGCTCTCAAATTAAATGCGTCCATAATTTCTAAGAAATTTACAAATATATACTCCACGCGTATACATTTCATGGAAAATTCCTGATTCCGTATACTTTTTGATGTTTAGGTGCACGATGTTCAATTTCGTTAGGCGGTGCTCCTTGGTGGGGCGGCCCGTTTGCGTCTATGGAAGGCCATTCTCACCGGGGTAAGGAACCAGCTGAGATCAGCTTTATATTCGTAAGCGGTACAGCTGTACTTATGAGCTTTTTCTTTCAAGGAACGCAGCTACACGGTAACCCCAATGATAAATATGGCCCTTTGCGCTGTACGGTCATTTACCCTTGTACACTTTGAATTTTTCACGATAACTGAATGCACAATTTCGATGACCAGGTTAAGCGTGGCCCACAGCAAATAAGTGCAATCAACTGAGTATTATGTAACATCTTCCCCCCTAAGTTCTTAAGCTCATAGACCAACCCAGTAATTCAACATAGGCATGTCAACATACCTTGTGCAGTGACTGTGTATGAAAGTAACTATTTATATTCACGGGGGTTAGATATGGCCGATGTATTCTCAACAATCACTCAAATACCAACTCGATGGCACCAGTATTAATGTATGGCACCCTGCAAACGTTCATTAGGCATAGGTATCTGGACTTGACTATCGGGAGCATGAGTACACACCTTTGCCAGAATGAAGGCGTAGGAGTATGCCACCTCTTAGTCGCCAGCAAGTGCCGGGTCACATGCTCCCCCCCCGTAACCACCAGTCCCCCCGATGCCGAAATCCGACCGGTCGCCACCGGTTTTACTTCCTCCAGCAAAAATCCTCAACTCGCCAACGTTTTAACGAAAGCCGCCAACCACTGTCTGATGTTCCGTTATATATGTTCCATACCTTTGTCGAAATCGGCACTTTATATTATGTGTTTTGTAGCACGATTTTTTATGAGAAATATCGGCCCACAACTTATACAGAAGCGTACATAAACCACAACACCCCCACAGTCTCACTCCAGACAAAACACGATACTTACTGCACACTCTTGTTTCACGATCTATTAAATGTTTTAAGTACAAATTTGGCGGGTCAAGAACTGAATTTCTAACAATGTCGCTATGCAATATTTTTGTCTCAAAGATAAAGAAACCTCTCCGAGTCTTCCGTAACTCTGACAATGTAACTTGACGTATTTATGATACGGAAAACAAGGGATTGTTCTAAAAACCCCTCGACTCCCATACCCCTAGACTCCCTCACTACCCACCACCACCTCGACCCCAGACTCTCTAGACCCACGACCTGTAGCAATCGAGATATTTTCTCGCTTTTTACGTACCGTATTTCAATATCTTACTACGTCACGGTCGTTGGGTGCCTTTATTGAAGACGTGGTGGAACAGTGAGTTCGGCGATCATTGGCCTAGCAAATTTGCGAAAATAAAAGAAAAAGAAAAACACATTCACTTAAGAAAATAGAACACTTTAAGAGTTTTATGAAAAAGCTCCGAAGAACTGTTGAAGTTTTGTCTGAGAAAAAAATCTGTAATTCTCAGTTGAAAGTTGGCCAGTGCATTCTATCATGAATCAGGCTCCCGCAATTATTATCTCTTTATCGTAACTATTTAGTGTCTAGTATTGGACATTTCAGTGGCAAATCTACGTTTTCATTAAGACTGAGGGGGGGGGGGGGGNTTCGGGCGAATCCGAGGCGGGTAGCACCGAGTTTGGGGGAGGGGGTTAGCCCTTCCATTGTAACAATATTTTGGTGTTTGTAGCTGATTTCGTTTTCCTGGCCACGTTTTATTAATTTCTTTTTTTAGATCCCGTCCCAGGCGATGTTTTTTGAACCTGTCCTAGCGGAGGGGTTTTAAACCCCCTGAGCCTCACCCCCGGTAAATCCGCTTCTGCATGTATTTTATGGGTGGCGCATAGGAGGCTGGGGGCTATAGCCCCTACTTATTTAAGTGCTGCACAGTCCATGCCTTGATGTAATGAATTCGAATTTTGTGTTGTTACACCGGAAGAAAACATGCAATTATAGTGTACCGGTACTCTTTAACTCCGCACAGTAGCCTCCCGTTCAGTAACGCTAGAACCTCGCTAAAAGCAAGACTTCTCGAGATTACGTGAGAAATTGATTGTATTTTAAATTAGAACACGTGACTTATACTAGGTTTTAGCAAGGAGTGTAACTCATTGGTTTTAGCTAGGCTCTAGCCTATAGGTCCTAGCGCCCTACTGAACGCACCCCAGGTCTCATGCAGACAAGCATGGCAGCTCGCTGCCAATTACTTTACCCGGCCACTTGTGAGGAAGTTTGATGCGCCAAACTTAAACATGGTTCGTGATTCCTGTTATCAATCGTCGGCATTCTTGTTCTGCTATAAGTGAAATAATAAGTATCGACCTGTTTTTTGAGCTGCAGAGGTTCTTCTGCCGTACGTTTCTCTCAGAAATTAAGGTGTGTCGCTCGTTATTCGATTACATACATGTAGGCCTTGTTTTTGGTTCATTTGAAACGCGTCTGCAGCTAAATGTGCCGGTTTGTACAGCTGTAGAGGCCCAACGAAGCCGAAAGTAACCGAAACCGGCTTTGGGTCGAGCGGGTTGTTGATAGAGGGGGTTGTGGGACAAGGGGGGTGTAGAACTATCCGATAACAAGGCATGAAAAAGAATCAAATAACAATTTAACACCTTCATTTTGAAGTCATTAGGACTTTGACTATGCGTGTTTGCATTAATTCACATGTTTTTAACGATAACTAGCACTTATGCTTCTGTGCGGCACCTACACACACCGATTTAAAATAAACAGTTTGCTGTACTTACTTGTTCCTGTCAGCGATCAGTGAGCCGGAGGATGTTTCTCGAGGTGTTTTAGAACTTGCCCATTACAGGTACACTTGATAACAATGCGGCCGACGAGCCTTTTGTGTGTTTGTTTGCACACCCAGTCAGGACAGGCAGGGGAAGCAATTTCAAGAGATATACATGTATTGCGTTTTCGACAACAGCACACATCACAATTTTTTGTCCGACCAGTCGGCTAGGAGTAGACGACCGGCCGGGAAATTTGCCGACCGGTTGGCTTACTTTTACCCCACCGGCAGCCGGCCGCAGTGCCGACTCACAAGGCGACCCGGCACCCAGCTGACTCTAATATCGGCTGCTATTTTTAGGCTAGAGTAGAAGTTGCGTAATAGGTTGTCAGGCTGTTAGCACTTTGCGTGCCGATGCATTTTCGTCTCGGCAAAGGGTCAATTAAATAACCTACAGGTAGTTTTACCGTGTTCACCGAGTTCACATCGGTTGTGTAACACCACGAATTCTAAAGTTGGAGGCACTGGCAAGCGGTAATATTGAGGATTGGATTACGGACAGTGCAACAAGTGTTGGATAACAAAACGTGAAAGTTTTCTTTACATTTGATCTTTTGCCTCGTGACGCTAACATGTTGCATTAGATTGGCCGCTTCCCTGTCAATACAACGACGTAGTCATTTTCTAAACGTCGAAGCTATTTTTGACAGTCTTCGCCCACACTTGTTTTTGTTTGTTTTACGCCGAAAGGCATCTTTTTGTGTTTTTAACCTTCTTCACGAGTCTCCTATCACGGGCCCATGATGGGATTGTGAGTGAGTTGTTGCACCGAAGAGCTCTTACTCCGGGAATTTTATTTTCGTAGTATTAACTCTTGCAGTAAAGACGCGAAATTCCTCACTGCCCTAAACCGACGGTCTTGGAAGGCTCTAATTTGGAAACCACATGGTTGTGATTTCCACGAACTTTGAGACCGTGACATCAATCACGGAATGACCACTGTTGAGGCTACAACCAATCGTAGCGGCTTTGCGCATTCCGTTTCCATGCATCGGTGTCGTTAAAGTCTGAGCTAGTTATATGAATCAGTTGGTCCTTGACATTGTTCCAAAAATAAATATTTTTTTCAAGAACATGTTGAAAAAATATATAGAATAAAACAAACTTGAACCGGAAGATTTGAATATGTGGTGATGAGGTATTTGTATGTACGCAGCATTTGTGCGCTTTTGGTAAAGCGGATGTCGAAAAAATGAAAGAAAATACATCCAGGTGCACTTTCTGAAAAGCAAGGAGCCTGGTGATGTTTATACCGCACGCTCTGGCCACCTTATAGGTTGTAAGAGACCCTGAATGAAACGTGGCAACTATGGCGCCAAAATAAAAAATATCATGCTTGTATGCCCNTCCCCGAGTTCTGCACCTTCCAATGAGTCACCACGCGAGATTTGGTTTCGTATCAGTCCTAAAATCGCAGAATAATTCTTCTGTGCTCAGCTTTAACAAAACCTACAATTTTTTTGAAACGGCGATAAAAGAACTTCCAGCATGAGAGCGCTCCATCAGAAATGCCAAACACATGCAGCGTTTTAAGACAGAGACGTTGGCGTTTCCGTATGTCCGGAAAAGTGCTTTGAGCAGAGTGTACAAATTTGTTCATTTCGCTTTTCTACACGAATACAGCCAACACGGTGTTTTGAAAACGTCCACTTTTGAGCGGGGCATTTTTAAAAAGTAATGACTTTGGCTGATTTATTCGGTCAGCCCATGTCGTGCATCGAATGTACGCGTGTGCAGAAAACGTATCTGCGTAAAGAAAAAGTTGTGTTTTCAAACCTTTCAGAATCGTGTGTTGTCAGGGCCCTACATTAATCAACGGAGGCCAAGTACAAAGCATGTCTTTAAAATTTAAATAAACAACGGTTACGGCATGCCGATTACATGGTCACTGACTCGGAGCACGTTCTATAGGCATACGTACATGTATATTGTAATATCGTTTGAATTATATGTACATGTACATGCAATAACTGTGAATAGCACGTAGGCGTGCAATAAGTCATATCGGATCACAATTCTTCCGGCCCTGCATTGGAAACAAACTATCATTTTCATAATTTACGGAAAGAATGTGAACTAACACAATAGGACAAACACTAGGCTACATATGTTGGTCCAGATTCTACATTTGAAGATCGCTCTTGTCAGAAAGAAACTCTCAACGGGAGGTGTTTGTAATGAGGTACATAAATATAACTTTCATTCTCCCTGAACACGAATAACTATTTACATAATACAAAGACAATTAAATAAACTCTTAAATTTAACTAAACTTTAAACCTTGAATTGCAGTCTCTCGAAATTATCCTGCACGTCAACAAGACGAATTGACGTGCCTCTTTGAACTCACCATAGCGCGTTTTCACGTTCACGTTTATACTGTCAAGCTTGGCCGAATCCTACTAGTTTGTAGCCCTGCTGAGTCGTCATTTCTTAGTTTCAATCTTCTTATCCTAAGTACCGTCAATTCGAGTTACATGGGCACTGGATGAGCCTAATCGAAGTTCATCAGAACGCACGCGTGATATATACCGCACGCAATAATTCTAGATTCATTGTAACGGCACCGAAGAGATCCAGTCAACTGTTTGTCTACTTGTACGACTACTCGTGACTTCAGGGTTGATGTTTATTTCCGATTCTTCGTAGTGGCGGATTTAGAGGGGGGCAAGGGGGCCATGGCACCCCTAAAAATTCTCCCAGATTACATTTGGAAGTTCGGGGGTGGGAATGCGTTGCAAAAATTGATTTTCTACCGTTATTCTGCTGCTAAAATTGTGGTGTGATATTTTGCGTCGGCTTTCGGCGCAATGAAATATTGTGTCACCTGTCAGTTTCTTTTTCCCAGATTCTTCAATCTAACGTTCTCCGCCGAGGTTGCGTAAACGTTACGACATTTGATCAGAATTGGTTTCACCTCATTATAAGTTTTCAGAATTTTGATATCAGTAAACCGAAGTTTAGAGCAAATTTTGCTGCGATGTTGTCATCATCTCATGGGAGATGTCGAAAAAATTCTGGAAGTGGCGCATGTCACGAATGTACAGGTCTCCTTTCAAAACGACGACAGAGCCTACCTTTCTTTTGTGATATGTCAACTCAAATCAAGCGGTTTGGAAGTCCAGATTTATACTTTGCATGCACTTCAGTAGAACCGCACGTAATGTCTTAAGGGTTTACCTTAGTTTGCTACACACAATCCCATTTTATAAAAAACTCGCAGCCAAGAGAAATGTCTACACAAATTAAAACCTACTATGCAGCTCCAGGTTGAAACAAGGACCTCGTTTTTTAAGTATGGTCAGGTATAGAGAACGCCACAGACCTAGCAGTTCAGCTAAACACTTTTTCCTTACAATACCTGGAATCGGAAAACTTGATCACCCGACAAATATACATGTACTAATGATGAAATCCCTGGGATGACAATCATCCACTTTGTTTATTTACTTCACCTACACAATTTCAAATAGCCGCTAAATCGAAGCCCTTTCGAGTAAGCACCCCGTGGGTCCCTACATGTACAATGTATGCCAACCTCCAATGTAGTAGAGCCCAACAAGCTCAAGTTGCGGTCAAATCATAGGAATCAATGAGGAAATTTGCTGTATCAACAGACCGGCCAAATGAAAATACACAAAACGTTGCTACAATGCACACGTGCACAATAACTCACTTGCTCTATCATTTTCTCGACGCAAGTGCTTGAGCCAATCAGATCACCAACGGCACAAATCTTTTCGAAAGCAAGCTTGATTCTTAGTGTCCTGATACTGCTCTATTTTGCAAACTTCATAGTGTTACAATGAATTTAATTTCTGTTCGACTAAATGAAGCCAGGTCATTTAAATGAATTCAAAACGATTAATGCATTGCAAAACAAAAACTACGCACTGTAATATGAGATACATTGTAGGAACAGTACACCCATTTCTTAAAAAATAGGTTAGAGGTTAGAAACAAAGGACAAAATTACATGTGTCACGCAGGTTTTCGTCATGGAAGTTGGAGAAGAGCATCAGTCTGGTAAAAGCAACACAGAATCGTACGAAGGCGACGATTTTCGAACTTGAATTTTTGTACTCATACGCTTTGGTAATTTTTCAGTAGGTGAAGCCTGAACATAGGCAGACTTGGGAGGGGAGGGGGCACAGGGGGACGCCCCCCAGCCCTCCTAGGCTGCCGCAAGCAAAATTATTCAGCAACAGCGCGAAGTGTTGGGAAATATTGAGTTCAGTAACTAGGATCCGTCCGCCGAGACCTGGGGTCTGAGCACTCCCACATCCGTGTCCCCGTTCTTTTTTTAGCCCAACGATAGGGTTTCCGAACCAAAGGTCCACATCCCCGGCCCCGGAACTTTCGGGAAGCCAGTGCAGATGCATTGCCCAATTCTCGGAGGCAGCGTGTTGCCCCCCGTTATGGTATCCTAGATCCGCGACCGCTGAATCCCAAAATGTCCGGAGTAACTATGTGCTGCTATGGTGCAAGCAGACGACAAAATTAGTGGGCAATGAAATTTGAATTTTGCAATTGCATGACCAGTAGCACTGCCAAAATACCCACGATACCAAATGTTCTACTATTGGAAGACTTTGAACAGCCTTTTAATGCCGATTTTTTTCGTTGTACTAGGCAGTAAAATAGATGCGAGAATTTACAGTCACAATACACTAACCGGAAGCTGAGTTTGCTACTTTTGGAGGGTGGCGCCTGTTCTAGGATACTACGCAAAGCCAAGAAAATGTCGAAATTGCGACCCTGTTGTCTAAAATTAATGATCAGATTGTGTATCCTTTAAACGAACGCAACGGACAAAGTACATGTACGTATCATTTGCAAGTCGAGTTTACAAAAATTACGCACAGTTGGACGTGCTAGACTTTGATGTAAGTTTTGTTGCAAGAAGACTTTATAGAGAGTTGAATGTTATATAAGCCTATACATGTATGGATATCCATTTACTGGTGAATTTTGATTCGATAGATCGGACCTGGAAACAGTGGCCGTTGACAAAAAATTGAAAGTGCTAAGTACATACAGTTATTCCTGCCCAACTTATCGTGTTTAAAGCTATTATTTTCGCTTCTTTTTATTTACAAAATGATTTTAACGCTACTTTTAATCTCATATAATTTCCATTCGACGCAAATTAACAGACTTCAATACCGATTTTCGGTTTCAGTTTCTGTGCTTCAGCACCACCGAAAATCACGCTATAGTGAGAGAACTGGCGTACGTTCACCAACGCTAGAACCTACGCTAGGACATAGCTAAAATCTAGCCAAAGAAACGTGCTCTCATTTAAATTACACCGCAATATAGTCTCGCGAAGCCTTGCTTTATAGCGGGATCCTAGCATTACTAAACGGAAAGCTGACTGATGTCATATGTGTACTCACTCAATTGCCGCCATACATGTATGTCCGGTGGATTCTACAGTCAGTGTAGCCAATGTTGTGCTATGAACAAATTTCCCACTCGTCTCCATTCTGTAAAGTGCAAACCTTAGTTAAAATGTGTTTTTGCCTCGTTTGACACGCGCCTACAAAATGTACCCATTGCCCACAATATTTCCACTTTTACGTAATTGTCTCGTGCTTTCTCTTGCAACGTGATTACGGTTGGAAATGTACTTTTGGGGTTATTCTTGGATGGGTTAGACATTTTGAATTCGTTAGCTTTTACCGATAAACACAACAAAACAAAACAAAACCCATTGAGACTTGGTAAAAAATATATTACATGTACAACTCGTCAATATTCCCGCTGTATGACAAGTAATCGCTGAAATTGAGGACCGGTGGCCTGGGCACTTAAATTCGCCGAACACCAGAGCGTGTTTTTGAGACCGTGCCCCTTTTTCTCGTTCCTACAAGTACATTATTGGAGTGCAACTGAATGTACATGTAGTATACTCGTCAATCCCGAAGTCGGTGACTAGAACAGGTTCACCTCGTGTCAAAGTGCCAGCTGTACCTGTACCTTACGCTGCATTAAAAAGAGGACAGAACACACTCCTATCTTACAAATGGGGAATTTCAAAGCAAAACATGATCTTTTGAAAGTGGGTTCGTGTACAAAGTAAAGAAAAATGCTATACAGGCGTTTTCAAGACTCACGTTCCGCAATTCTGCAATTTTTCTTGTGAGACTGAGCTCCGTCGGCAGAGCGTTGAACTTCGGACGCCAGTGAACCATGGTCTAATGTTCGATGAGCTGGGTATCAGATAATCTTGTGAAAATGTCGCGTGCCAAAAGCTGCACATACTGTACATGTTTACATATGCAACGGAAATATTACATAAACGAGTCTATTTCATATGGATAAAGTTTGAATGCAATACTGGAATAAAAACTTGCAAAAATTAGTGACGTTGCATCCCCATCTCACGGACTTCTGCGTGGCTTGTGACGTTATCATTATTCTGGCCAATTGGTGGCGCGTCATTGACGTCGGAACACCATCCCATACATGTGACAAATCGAAACTTAAGGTGGCACTGAACAGTTAAGCTGCTGCCGCGGCCAATTTGCGCTGCCAAAATATTAAAAATTTGGGGTAGGCCAAGTTTGGAGGCAATTTGTCAGTAGGCACTGCATGTAGGCTCTGTGAATGTGGTTTGTCTGTATTTATGAACATGCTGGGAATGAAAAAAGGCCACTTTCTCGGCTGCATTTGCACTGTTCTTCAAGATGTTGGCCCCCTGTTGCAAATTGTGCATTGCTGTGTTGCAACCGAGAAGTTGGCCGCGATTTCAGGTAGCCCTCAAACAAGAGAGATTTGCATAAAAAAACTAGTTGGTTGATAGTACTTTTGGACCACATTTTTGGAATTGGTAAGAAATTTGCTTGAGGAATCTAATATTGGCTTCAGTCGAGCATCGGCAAGGAAGTGGTGGTTTTGGGGTGAAAAGTGCTGATTTGGCATTTTTTACCCTTATTTTTCTTAGTCTGACTTGGTTTCCACTGAGAGTGAAAGGGTCAAAAATACAAGAGAGTATAAGGTTTCTGTGCTCATCTGTAGGGCTTGCGATGTGAAGAGACTCAAAACTGTACCAGCCAGAGCAACTGTATCAGTTACAATAATGTCCGTTTATAGTACAATTCGTCTGTCGTGTTCATGTTTAAACACAGGTACCAGCACGCAGGATGTAGTGGAGGGTCAATGAATGATTAAACGATTGAGTTATACAATGTACGTGCACTTGTTTACAATTGTGGCGGCAGATCTTCAGCATAACTCTACACTCTAAAACTAAATGCTATAACATTGCCTCAAATTTGTCCTATAGCAGTAGTATGATTGCAATCAAGGTTTTTTTGTGATGGACGTTCCACGTGTTTGTTAAAAAAGTACGTGAAGTATTGGTTAGGAATAACATTGGACTCGATATCCTCACTCGCGCCGTCTATTAAGCATCCTTTGACCAATACGGTGCCACTTGCGAGAACTAGAAGTAAACCTCCAAATCCCACACCCGCAGTTAACCAAACACTTAACTCCACGTTGTCGGGGTAGATGTAGGCATCAGCTAGATACCAGACACCCCTCCACACGTTCACTGTACCGAAAGCAACAATAACGCCAAACACGTCTGCAACAAGCACACGGGGAAGCGCGAGGTTCCTTAAAGCCTGAAGGGTTTGTTTTACAACTGGCTGCAGAACAAGCGCAGCTGACAATATGGCATAACCAGTTCCGAGGCTTGCAATGCCGGAAATTCTTGTGTCTTGTGGGTGCAGCCACCGGTCCATAAGCGTCCAGACCCCTCTCCAGTAGACGACCACTAACGTGTGGATTACTGCAACCGTTAGCAAGATGTCCAGGATGTATCTCCAAAGTATTCCTGTCTGAAATGTGAGAAAAAATGCATCAACTCCAAAATAAGTTGTTCGTCTCACCTTCCAATATCTAAAACAGGGGAGACAATTGCACACAGGATACCATTATGCTTCAGGAAATTTAATGATCTTTTGAACTGCACTAATTTTAGAACCAGAATTCCAGGAAAATGGTGTCCAATCTGCATCAAGTGGTTATTTATTGACACAAGGCTGTACATGTAGGTGTGTTTCTGTCAATGTTACCGGATGGCCACATACGATTGTCGAATGTGGTTACTTCACAACAAAACAGTTCGTGGCAACTCTGTTAGCATGCACGATATACGATTTCTGTATGGTGATGCTACTCTACAAAAGTGTGTCGTTTGTAGGCCTAAATGGGACCAGACATAATTTACACAGCACAGGTCGCGAATTTGTGTCCAATGGGTCGGCAGTCAGTAGGCGACCGTTGGACGACCTCCGACTCAAACTACACAAACAAATATCTACCAGGAATTGCCAATGCGTTCGGAAATACAGTCGTCGAGCTTTTACATTCGAATTGTATGCATAATCAATGCCGACATTTACACTGGTGTACTTTATGCATGCAGGCCTACATGGTTTTGAATTTGTTTTTTCAACAGTATTCTTTTGTTCGTGCGTCATAGGCCAAACTGTTGGAAGTTGGGAATGTAATCCACAGTACGGTCTGATGTCGATCTTTTTAAGATAGAAGACAAGAAATAGTTGCACATCCTTGAAAGTGCGACGTAAATGAAGTTCGCATGTAATCATAAAGGATATACAGTACAATCCGAAAGGTCATCCCCATCATTATCTTTCTTGTTGGTCAAGATGTACATGTACATATTTATATTTGCTTAAGGTCAACAAAATTCCCAAGGAATAAAAAACTGATTAATAGGGCAACGGTAATATCTGCACACAATAAATGTTTGATGTACAATAAATCAAATCCCCAGTCTTTTTTGTCCAGAATCGACCGTGCACTCCTGCCTGCAAATGGTGTAAATTTCTGAAAAATAGGTATGGAAACTGGTACTATGAAAATAGTAATCATACCAGTAGGTTTATGGGATATGTCGCTACGGATGTGCTATATAAGAAGTACAGTGTAATGGGAGTTTACAGGGAAGTGAACATCAGAATCAGAAATGGATATTTAAAACTTGAGGTATCGGTAGAATAATCGAACCTAAACGGACAACCCCTCTGCCATTTTAAAGCATTAAAACAAATGTTTGCCAACCTACACCAAGAGCAGTGATCAGGGTGTCAGTGGCCAGTTGCATGAAAAGTCCCAAATAGGGACTCAACTACGGTCCCTAAGACTTTTTGCGTATTTGTGTTTGTATGGACGCACAGATGCAATATTTTTTATATCATTTCATCTTCATAATGAGCTACTCTTTCATTAATGACATTTTCTAATAATATTACAGTAAAACTTTGACATGAGTAAAATGGAAATAAGTAGGAATTCAGTCATTAAATTTGGGGTGTTGCATGAAAAGATCCGTAATTATTCTCGATAATATTAACAATTCAACGTAATGTTTACTTTCTATTTGTATCAAAGTCAAAAGTTGACTTTGTAATGAAACTAGAACAATAAAAGAAAGGGTAATCGGTGTTTCCAGAAGTCCAATAACGCGCAGTAAATTTAGGGAACTTAGTTGAGTCCCAATCCGGGACTGTTTCATGCATTCGTGTACTGGTTCCCTCTCGTGGATGAGTGAACGAAGGTCATCACTGGCTAGCGCTTATACAAATACAGCTTTCGCTGAAACCCGGGGATTAAGATAAAATCACTTTATTAATCTCGCAGATACACACGACTACTCAAACAAAACGTTCCTCCCATTGTTTCATATAATGTCCCAGACAGAACAGAGAAGTCTAGACTGGCGTTGGACTACTGAGACACTTCTTATCAATTCAAGAACATTGTAGAAGTCTCGTTCTGCAATTATGATCTAACCCCTAGAACTTTACAGAGCATGGTGGTTGATCCGCCGCCAGTATGTTCCATAAAGAAGAATTTTTTCGAGTCATCAGTTAAAACGAATGCAACTAGTAACAACCAGTAACAGCCTACTCCTGACAACACACGCCTGTCACGAAGGAACTAACTACATAATTTTCGAACTCAGAATCATCTGGCATGTGCACGGTCTTTTGTTTCGTTTATGCATTACTGTAGGTCGTTGCCCCGCTTGGCTCGAGTAGGCGACTCGGGTGATTTGCGCTCCCGTAAGGTATTCCTGGGATACACACCTCACGACACCTATGATTCTGCAGCGCCATTCCGCATTATATAACATTGTTGCTCTCGATCTTGCAGCCCTCAGTGAAGACCGACGGAATTGTGGAATATCTTCACCAGATTCTTTTTTCCATAGTGGTCAAACTGTTCGAAGTGTTTGGCAGTGAATACCATAACCAAAAACTCCTACGCTCATCTTACAGTACAGGCCCGATAAGCATTAACTTTGATGAAGGTTTGTTTTTCTAAATTACATTGCTGATCACCACAAGTCCTTTTCAAACTCTTTGATAGCATGGTTAACCCAATTTTAAGCTATGTTTCAGAGATTTGGATTGTGCCAATTGTCAATTTTATACATGTAGAAAGTGTTCACAACAATTTCTGAAAGTGTGAGTTTCGACCAAACAAAACACGCCAGATGATAAGGCCAGGGGCGAGTGTAGAAGATGCATAAGTCGATATTTCACCGATACAATGTGCGGACAGCGGCAGGCCCAATTGGGAACATTGCTTAAGATGACTACTGCACACCTTCTGCTTTGGAGAAGTGTGGTTATTCGGATCGAGTGGAGTAGATTACTTCTTTTCAGAATTTCGTCAAAGTCTAATTATTAGTTCAACTTTATATCAATTCCATTGTACTATCAAAACTGGACTACAACATGAAAAATCTGGTTAAAGCCCTACTTAAGGAAGATGCACGCACAAGCTTTACATTGAAACAGAGCGGCACTCACGCCTTACCAAGGATGATAGAGATGTAGAATAGGCAATACTGGTCACATAGAAAGCGAGATTCCTTTTATGGGTCACACCCTTGATCATGAGCGCAGAAATTTGCTAAGGTATATGACAGATAAAGCCAAAGTCGCCTTGATCTTTGTCAATTAAAAAATCTAGGGTAGTATATTTCAATAGCAATTGCTGAGTTGTTATGTATTCCGTATTATGAGGCCAATACCTACATACAAGAAACATGTCTGGTTCCGGTTGTAGTTCTGCTAGATGCCAAGACAAAATAGTAGAATTGCGGACAAGTCAGCAAGTTTAGAAGCTGGTCATGAAAAATCATAGTTTGCCCCCGATACAAATCCAAGTACGCATGTGCTCAACAGCTCTGCAAACTTGCTTCCTTAGGTATTTGCATCCATGATACTGCGAATACAGCAAACATATCAGGGAATCACTTGTTGATTTGTAAAAACGGTTAGTTTAGAGCTAACGTTTCAAAATTGGCTGGCAATCCCACAATACAGTGCTTACAAACACATTTTGACGTACACATGTTGGACTGGGCCTCTGAGGAAAGGAGCCTGCCTAACATTGCCCAAATGCCCACAGGGCTGGTTGAACTGCACCGGAGCACTACTGTGTAACTCAGCATTGGACCTACTTGGTAGTTAATACGTTTTTATGTGGTTTTGCATGGTTTTTCTCCGTGCATGGAAACCGTCTCAAAACTGACCCCATGTACATGTACATGTATTTCAGAGGGGCTCGACCGCTGACCGCGAGCGACCAAATAATGTCTTGTGCGCGTACCGATCGCACTTCCTTTTCAAAAAGTACGGCGCGTTGGGGATTACATTTAACAACACTGGTAGTAGAATATGTTCTATCTTTTGTTCATGCAGGCTAATACTCGCTAGCAGCAACAACGGCAGTAATGTGGACAGTGGCTGAGGTCACTTTTGCTGGAGCTTTGCTCTAGGTCTGAGTTACCCCAAAACTACTAGCGTTTTCTTTATCACATTATCACAGAAACCAATTACTCCAAAGGACACTCATGTGCATGGGCTAGGAACAAATACATGTATGAGGCATTGATTCCCAGGCAGGGATAAGAGCTTTTTGATCGAACATCACATCAATTAATTTATGACTGAGAGTCAACGCGTTCTGAAATTAGTTTTCGCTTAAAACCAACTTGGGTGGTGATGAAAGAAACAAATTGATGTCGAAATTGCCCCTTTGATGACAGCTCATCTGTCGTGTTAAAACGCTAACGTTTTCACTTGCACTTTAATCAATGAAACTGCTAGCGTTTTCGCCACTCTTTTAAACCTGGTGTGAGGACATACTATCTCTCTCACGAATGTCACAACCTAGCGGCACTTTTCGGTATCCCACCTGGAGGCACGTTGAATTAATGCTTTGTTTGCAAAGGCTTAATTGACTCTAAAATAAATCTTACCGTTTGTGAAAACCTTGTAGTGCAAACAAAAGGCTTCTCTGAGCAGTCAAGCGAAATATTGGAGGGACTGGCGAAAACGTTTTTGAATGCTCTGAGCAAACACAAACAGAAAATACCAATGGCGACTGTAGAGAGAGCAGACACGGCCGTGACTCCTGTGTAGTGGTCGATTAGCAACCATACTCCTCGCCACTTATTAACAATGGCAAAACCTTGGACAAAGTTGTGAACCCGTACTGCTATCTCGTAAATCCACTTGTTGTTGCTTGTAATATTCCGATCGAGTATATTCTGGGTAAAGTAAAACGCCAATAGCAAGATTTCACCAACAGCGTAAGATATCCAGGCACTGTTGCCGAAATTATCTGGTAAGATGTACAAATCGAGAATTTTCCACGTTCCTCGCCAGTAGAACACAGTCAAAGTGCTTAATATTAACAAAGACCAAACAGCATCTGCGATATACAGAGACGCTTTCTTTAGCACGCCCATTTTTCTTCTGCTTCGAAGTGTGGTTGACTCCCTTTTATCGCGAGAATTACAGGGTTTAACCAAAGTTTGCAGCATGATTATTTTTTTGCTCACAGGTTACAGTTTTGAACATCTGTGTTTATAATTTTTCTCTTGCAACCTTCAGGTGTTTTTTGTCTGATGCCGATCATTTCATGAGGAATTGATAGGGATCGCAATAATTTTATATTACGTTTCATACCTTGTGTTTCTTTTCCTACTGGCATTTGTTCTCTCACGTTCATAGTATGAAAATCTAATGTGACAAAAATAAACGCTACATATTAAACGAGGCCTGAACTACATATTTCAGCATTTTAATATGAATTTTGAAAGTATAAAGGTTGGTTGCTGGCATCCACATATTCTTACATAGCCTAGTGCACAGTATTTTTCTTTTTTTACTTTGAAAAAAAAATATTGGTTCCGTAAAGCCCCAGTGCAAGCGCAGTTTTTCGAGACATCATTGAGGCTGAAGAGCACTAACAGATATAGGTCATTAGCCGTGCGAGTACATAGTCCAGTCGACAGATATATATGTGCATAATCACAACCTTTTTCGTTTTTCTTTCCTGGGACGTTGATTCATCCCGGGGCCTAGCCTGACAGCTAGCTGTATGAAGACTATATGTCTTCAAAATACAGCTAGGTACCAGTAGCACTGTGTGTTGAGCTCTGTTAGACACCAAAATTTCACATAGCCCAGTTAGTTCTGCACTACACCTTGTTGCGAAACTTATACTAACATGTAGAGCTCATGGACGCACCCTGCCATCAATATGGGGGCTCAAATTCTTGCCGTTGTGGACTTTGGTAACAAAAAGTTAGGCGCGGACTAAAAAAAAAACAAAAACGGGGCACCACTATGAATTGCTCGTTTGTGTTTGTTTAGGGGTCTTTTGTCTCATCTTCTCACAGTTTTTGTTTCTCTGAGGCGGACCTTTTTGCCCACTTCGCCAAATGGGGGGGCTTGTTCGAGACCCCCGAGCCTCTCCTCTGGGTGCGCGCATGGAGCTATAAAACGGCAGGGGAGCTTGCAAGTATCTGGGTGTTAACCGACACTCACCTTGCCCGCTGGAGCCGTTTAAGTGAAAAACAATCTAGCAAACGTAATTTTATTTCATATTTTTAATTTTCAGCCTTTTGTAATAAAGAAAACAGTACGCTCAATACGAACTATTTCTTAAAATTTTGCGACATCTGTCGGGAGATGATGACAGTTTCGCAGAAGCATTTTTTATGAAATTCGGTTTCCTGGTATTTAAATACTAAAAACTTGTAAGGAAATCTAATCTGGTCAAATAATTTTTTGTGACATGTACAAAACTTCGAAGAACAGTCCGATCGGTTGAAAGAAGAACAACTCGGTTAACAAAACTGGACAATAAGGCAACAGGTGACGGCGCCAAAAGCCTTCCTTAAAGACCTCACCCAAATTTTAGCAGCAGAGTAAATGGGAGAACTTCAATTTTTTCAACACCAGTAAATAACTTAGTTTACCCAAGAAAGAGTTTAATTTTAATGACACTAATTTTGTGTCAGATTTGATTGATCAGTTTTTACCCACGTCGGTGCACCGGCCGCTGTTTATTTAGTATTCAGCTTCGACCAAGGCAAGGCTACGCAGTCAGGGCCCTTTCCATGAGTGCCGGGAACGGGATCGTTCAACTAGTAGCCAACACTACACAGCAGTAAACTTGTGTTATGAACTTTTGAGAGTCAAGATGGTATACAAATTATACACATTAAACACAGTTCTCTAGCCGAGAGGCATTCACCTAGTGAACTATATAGATAGTAAGCTTAATTTAACTCATTGCATTCACCCAAAGTACAGCCTCAGTGACGTCAGACTCGCGTTAGCCAATAGGAACTAACATTGGAAAAACGCTTTTTTAACAAAAATGTGAAATAATAACAAAGAAGTGATTGCTGATGTAGACTTTATTCATCAATTAAATTACATTAAAAATGCATTTCATTGTACTTCAGGAATCTTTTAAAGAAGAATGCTTGTTCATGAAAAGGGATACTGTATTTCAAGTTCTCCATCAACTGCGACCCACCATTTCTAGTTGTATTTTGTTACCGTGATTGGATTTTGGTGCCGGGCTATAGACTTTAGAAATATATCGTCTGCTAGCCAGAGGTATGGTTTTACACTTGCTTTTCCTCATTTCCAAACTGCTAGTTCAAGGTCCCTGGTAACTGCCCATTATTTCTGCGCCCTACCGAATCATTAAAGCAGGCTACTGGCTATGGACTGCTTTTCTGGTTTTAAAAGGAGAATGCCACCCGATTTAACTAGTCTTTTTTACCGTCTTAATCGATCTATGTCCACATCGCCTCTTATACGGTCGACATCACGTTGCCGAGAGGTGTCGCGTTAACCTGTGAGGAAGGTGAGAACCTACGCAGCGACGTCTGTGTTTCGGCTGCAGAGTGAATGCCGCTATTTTGAGGTGTATCGTTCCCGCTTGTCCGAACGGTGAAGCTGCGAAGAAAGCAGGTATATCGTTTTTTCGACTTCCTCGAGAGCCCGAAATGCTTAGGAAGTGGCTCATGGTAGTGGAGTATGAAAGATATGCTGTCAATAGCAAGTTTGAGGCCGTGAAGCATCACCGTGTCTGTGGCCGGCATTTCGTCCACTTTGATTTCTCTGAATTCCGGCTTACCAAAGAACTACATCCATCCATACGTCCCGTTGCCTGTGCATGATCACGTCGCCTCTAGTATTTCTTGATCAGTGTATTCCGTTTCAAACTGATTGCCTGTGAAATCTAACGATCCGACCCGTGAAATCTTCGTCGGAAGAACTCTAGACTAATTCGGTATTGGCGCCGGATCTATAGGGAGGGTTCTGGGGCCTCAAACTCCCCTTGCGAAAGGATCAAAACAAAAATTTAAAATATGGCAAGAAAAATGAAATCAAGTACTAAAAAACAAAAAATCTTACACGACATTTGTTCCGCTCGTCGCTACGCGCCTCGGATTCACTCGAATACTAAACCCCCCTTCCTGAAAACGCAGATTTTCCACTGTTTATTATTCTAGGTTCTGTTTCAAAATGAATTATTGTCATCCTAAAATGATCCTAACCAATGCTTATATGAAACTGAAACAAAGGCTGTCTCATTAAATACAATGTTAATGCCTTGGAGAGCTCGTGAGTTCAAATGTTTGAGAAGCCAGCAATGAAGAAACCAGTGTGTTACCGCCCTGCTTTTGATGCCAGCAACAAAGGCAATTGACCGGGCACCGATGCCGTGTGAGCGCTTGCTAATTCAGTATTTGCTGACAGAAAGCTGATGTGAAACAATTACTCGATTTTATATGCTATGGTCACATGTTAAGGGAAACTTTATCAAGAAATACAACTACATGTACATTATTCAAATTATTGTTGCTGTACAACCTTTGTCCTTACGGTCTGCGGAAGGGGAACCCGACTTCGCGGCCACCGACAAGTAGATTTTCAGTTTCTTGGCTTATTCACATAGATAATTACGTGCACATTATATTTTGGCTCACTTTTATATTCTTCTCGTGACTAGGGGTTTAGTTTCCAATTCAAGCTGGTTTATATTCGTGCCATTCCGGCGGCCGCGACGAGTCTGATCGGGTTCCGAGCCACTGGGCGGGATAACGAGTCAGTCCGGCCGCGACTGGCCTGGTTGGGTTCCGAAAAACTGGCCGGGATAACGAGTCAGTTCCGCCGCGACGGGCCTGATCGGGTTCTGAGCTACTGGCTGGGATAACAAGCGTTTTGGGTGTTTAGAACTCAATAAACACAAGTCTAAACAACACAGATCTAGGTTCTCCTGTCTGTATTTCGCCGTATTTATCTCCGAACAGACCCCAAACTCCTGCTACGGACCTTGATAAATTGGCCTGCCGAACTTTGTAGGTTACGGTGTGTCCGAATACCAGTACATTCGTAACAGCGAAATAACAAAACACGTTTTGATAAGAAGTCAGTGTATTTTTAAGGGTTTTTCATCGAAGTTTGATGATTTATTGGTGTTAACCGATGAATACAATCGATAAGCTGACACCACTAGCTCGTGTTGTGAACAGCTGAACACACTGCGTGTGAAACCAATTACGTCATTTGATAATTACAACACCTCAATCTGCCGTCAGGTGTCAGGTAACGCAACCGATCCTGCAGTTATCGAACTACTTGATCTAAATTGATGCAAAATAGGTTGTTTTGTGGGTGGCATTCTCCTTTAAGTAACAAAAGTAAAGTATCTCTTGTCCGATTTTCAAACTTCACAACTCTCACCACGTGTAGTTTTCACGATCTACTTTTTGTAATTTAAACAACTGTCAAGATGAAATGTGGGAAGAAATAAGTGTTTTTCCCTATTTTGATAATAGTTAAATTTACGCCTCGAACAGGTAGGCTACTTTAATCTCCAGAGAACAACAACATCTGCTAACTTGGCAAGATAGAGACGGATTGTAAAGTCTTCAACGGAATTTTGTTATTTTAGATGAATTGGGCTAACCGATAGTCTTAGCAAAGCCTTAGTAAACTAAGAAAACGCGAGTTCCATTGCGCAAATGTAAGCCCGTCAAATGATAAGGGAAGCTGCTTTTTCGTGGCATGTTGCGTCACCGCGAGATCCTAGAACAAACAAGAGGCAGATAGCAGTTGTATTGAATGGGAGTATGAATAGAACATTGGGTTGCTATTCGCAAGATGATTCTCCCGATGAAGTAGACCAATGCAAGCCAGTACGCCTACAATTCGTTGCATTTATCAATTTATGGCACTAGTGGACTCGGAGCGATGCTCCTAAAATACTGCACCAACTTTATAAGTGTTACCGTCCAAGATAGGCCTTAATACTAGTGTACTGGTCAAGTTGTCCATACTTGACCGGTGAAGGGTCAGTGTGGGAATGTTTCCATAAAAGAGTTTTTAACGTCTGATCTGTGGATAAGTGACACGGGTTTGGTGATACGCCTGCGACCCTTAGGGGTCATGTACTTGCAGCTGGTAACGTCACGTGAACTAAAAACAGATATAACTCATTGAATAAACGACTGCAGCTGCTCAATGGTAGCTATATGATCGGCCAAGTTGACTAAACTAGCAAAAACGCCAAGGCTGTTCAAACTTGGATTAAATAGCATGATGTCGAGCTACATTGTACGTGCTTTACTTGTAATGCAACGCGATTGTCCTTGAAGTATTACGTGGTTTTGCAAGATTGCTGCGTCAACGAAACCCACCCTAACGCACCGAACATCCTTAGCAACCAATTGCACTTGTTGGCTACTCTACCCAATTGATGTTCAAACGTATCGCTCTTTCACTGCAATAGAATATTCGGGACACTGTGCCCGCCATACAAACACATTTCCGTACGTATATTTGCAAGACTAACGGTTACGATTATCTTCAACAGATTGCTGAGCTGCTTGCAAGGCAAGGCTTGCATGCAGCGTCAAATATCCACCGCGTCATGGTTCTCGGCGGAATTAATAAGAGAGGTTTCAGAAACCAGATCTACCTATATATCACATGGAGACTGTCGCTCCCAATTTTCATAGTAAGCTGCAATATCCATGGGCGCATCCAGCCTAAAAAATAAGAGTCTTGGATTTTTGAGAAGGTGGTCCTTTTACTAAAAAGAAAAAAACGGGGTACATGCATAGCTATGAATTGTGCATTCACCAAACTTAGGTAGTCCCTGCCTTTTTAGTGGACTTTTGTTTCGTTTTCTATTTTTTCAGAGTTTTTATGTCTCTAAGGTGGACGTTTGCCAACCCCCCCCTGAAGTTACAGAAGCAGTAGTTGCAACAATACATGCATGCATTAGAGAGACAGATACATGTATAAAGACAGCAGGTTATTGAATCATCGAGTGAAACAATTGGTGGAATTGATTCAATGAGTATTTATTGCAAGTCCTGTTTTATCAGAGCTAGCAATATATCACATGGATTATTCTTTCAATATTTTTTTAATTTCGTTAAACTAGATTTTTGATTAGGTAGCAGTTGTATTTAACCTGTGCCCACTCTATGTTTTTATGAATTACAAAAAGCTAGAATAGTTATGCACTTAGTGCAACCGAAATCGTCCAGAGATTATAAGTCTGCAGTTTGGATATCACCATTTGCACCTTTGTACATATTTTATGATTTGAGTTCTAAAGAAGATTAAACTTCAACTAATGGCACGTGTGGTTTTGTTAGCTGTGAAATGTTTAGTGTAGCTGCAATCTGGAAAGTTCAGTGATTGGTTCACAAGTATCTAAACTAATTGAGTTTCGCTGGCGATCGAATCTACTACTGTTCTTGGTACTTCAAGTTTAAAAATACAATGAAAAGTTATCAACCCGTCCCTGGTAAGAAAAACACAACATGAGTATTAAAATGAAATAACGAAAACCACCATGAAACATAAAACTATTGCTCTTTTGGAAGTTGCCGATGGTCAAGATAAGCACAAATTAACTTAGATATATTTAGTCGTTTTGCAATATTTGAAATGTACCAAGTTAGAACTGCTTTCTATATTTACCGGCTGTAAGTTTGTGCAAATGCCAGAGAAAAAACAATTTGGGTGTAATAACAACCATCGTGTTTGAGACAGTTGTGCTTGCTGTTACCTTTCGACTTCATTAGCTCAGATATACATCAACACAATGTGCAAGCTGAATAGGCATCATAAAAGTTGTCTGGGGCTACTGGAATATGAGCGGTGACCAGTTTAAGTGAGAATTTCTCCACATGGCAATACCTCCCGCCAAACTTTGAAACCGTTTTTTTAATTAGTGATTATACCCCATTACATACTCTGATGGAAATATGTAGTCGGAGATTGGCTTGGCGTAAATTTTCATCGGATAGTGTTTTTGTTAAAGTTGCTTACATGTACATCGCTGGAAATGGGAACAGCCTACTATTCCGCCAGTTCACTATTCTGAAGGTTCACTACTCCGAACCTTCACTTCTCCGAAAATGTCTAAGATTTCTGAATAAGGTGTAATTTTTGTACTCTTACATGCAATAATAAGCAACACTTCGGTCATTAGATGCAACAATACCGACAACAATACACCCGGCTAATAGATCACTTTTTTGGATTCCATGTGCATGGGAAATTGTCAGCGTGTCTTACATGTACAGTGTACGTATACGGAAAAATGAGTACGTACTTGCATTTATCAAAAATATGAAGTAGGAATGTTAATGAATTCTAGACCACGATACATTCACCAATCTCATGTCAAGATCGCATCATCTCACAGGGCGACAGAAAAATTCACCGGTACTACGCGCACGGCCGGTTCGAAACTAAATGTAGATTTATTATTTTTTGTCCAGACCTTAAATATTTTTTGTTCCGATCGTTTGAAGAAGTTATCAACAAAGGAGACATATCTACAACTGAAAAAGCTGGTATTATCTCAATAATACCAAAAAAAAAAATAAATAAACCAAGCGAATTCATTAAAAATTGCCTTTCAATTTCATTATTGAATACTACTTACAAAATTCAGTCTGGTTGTATTGCAAGACGCCTAAAAAGCGTCCTCGGACCCCTTAATAACGAGAACCAAAAAGATTTCATGAAAGGCAGGTATAAACATGAAAATTTATATGATGTAATTTAATATTTAGACTCTAAGCCCTTTCAGTCCTGGACTCCTCTTAAGGATCGATGTTGAAAAATGTTTCGACTCGGTTTCCTGGTCTTTCATCCTCAAGGCATCATCATACTAAACTAAGCTTCATTGACACGGTCAAAACTCTCTACAATAAATCTTGTCTTTGTGTTCCCCAACATAAATTTTTCTCTGAATTTTTTGAAATGGGGAGAGGCTTTCGTTAAGGAGACCCAGTTTCTCCTTACCTTTTTGGATTATCTGTAGAAATATTGGGTAATTTAATTCGTCGTGATGGTGGCATCACTGGGGTCAGGATAGGTGTTTCTGAGTTTAAACTGGTTCAGTACTCTGACGACACTTGTTTAATTTTGGACGGTTTTGAGTTAGCTATCAGATCATCTTTGAATTTAATAGACCAATTTACATTTTTTTTCTGGTTTGAAGCCAAATATCGAGAGAAGATGTGTTTGGATTGAATAAAAAAGACTCTGACAAAAACGGAGTGTCAATGAAAACCTGTTATGGACTAACAAACCTTTCATGTTTTGGGAATCAACTTATCTACTTATTATAATACAATGCCAGGCGTTAAATATAGTGGCAAGCTTTTGGAAATTAAGAAAATGATGGGCTCTTGGTCAAGAACAATTCTTACTGTTTTAGGTAATATAACCGTGGTTAAGACACTTTTATTGCTCAAGATTGTTCGTTTGCTTCAATCCCTCGCTATCCCCTCCATTGACATGATTCAAGAAGTAGAGCGAGTTTGTTAGCTTCATTTGAAATGGGAATATTGACACAGTTAGCCGAAATGAAGTTGTTCAAAATGAAGATCTTGGTGGTTAAAAAATGTTTCGTGTTAGTTATTTTATTAAGTCTTTGAAAATATCGTGGCTTCGTAGACTATTCACATCAAGTACCATACGAGACCTTGGAAAAAGGCAGTTATGGGTTGCTAAATTGATATTTTTTTTTAACTTGGGGGCGATTTCCGTAAAAAATAGCTGAAGGAACTGACAATCTGTTCTGGAAGGAAGTTTTAAGCGATGTTGGGCTCCTGTTTCAAATGTGTGACAAAATTGAAAACATTATTTACTCTCCCGTGTGGTATATATCAAAGATAAAATTCGGCAGAAAATCTATTTTCCATGGTATCAGAGGGGAGTCTATTGTGCGTTGGATTTGTTTATAGCTGAAGGAACAAAGAACTCTGCAATAATTATGAATTTCATCCTCCAATACTAGAATTCTATGCATTAAGAAGTGCAACCTTTGCAGCGTACAGGGGCCTCAAGAATAGACAAGAAAACATCAATTTACCAAATTTCCCAAGTTACATCTATATTTATGAAATTGTGCATAAAAAATCACAAGCGGGGAATATTTATGGCGCCTTAGTACAGTCACTTCAGACAGCTTGTAAATATAAAAACAATCGGCCATCTGAGATAGATATTAACGGTGTTATCAATAATGTAAATTTTATTGACCCCGATACATGGTGACGAAAACTAAATAGACTCTCCTTCAATTGTACAAAACATAAAAAATTGCGTTGGTTTAGACACCGCTTAATTCACAGAATATTGCCAACCAACAATTATTTACACAAAATGAAAATTAAAACTTTATGCGCTTTCTGTGGTGAACACAGTGAAACTTTTCCCCATCTGTTTTGGGAATGTCGTCTTGATTGTTGAGTGGTTAAAACAAACATATCGTGAAAATTTTCATGTGGACAAGATAACAGTGATTTTTTGTTTCTTGGGGAACTCCATGATACTGCCCGATGATTGTGTTTATCAGAAGTAAATTCAAAATTACTATTAACTTGGTTATGATTGTGGTTAGTAGAACTTGTAGTTTCAATAATTTTGTCCATCTAGTAAATCCTATCTTATCCTATCTGATAGGCAAGGGCTGGACCTTTTCCTCGGAGGGAGTTTGATCAAACCCCCGAACCCCTCTGGCTACGGGCCTGTGTTGTAATGAATGTGATAGCGGTTATTTATCGGTAATCAGCTGAGTTCTATGCGACATATACACAGGAACACAATCGTAGAGCCAGTCGCGTGAGAGTGGCAAGTTAAAAAATAATTTCCATACGACGTCATTCGGCATGAATCAGTTATTAGTGCAGGTCAGTGACAACCTACGCCCATCATTCACGCGGTGAAACGCGGTGGGCGCGTGAATTTAAATATGATCACGTAGATGTGCGCCTGCTTTCTTAACTGACGTCTACGGAACAAGTGACAATCTTGAGCTACTTGACTTGCTCATGAACTATTAGATCGCCATCAGGTCCAGGGTACCTGTCTACCTTATGGTGTCTGCCTTGCGTTTTCAAGGAGCCTCGAGCATACATGTACATGTATGTCATTCAAAAACTCTGGTTCTGCCTTTTGTACTATCCAATGCTTCCGTCAGCCAAAACTGTTTAAGTGCATGCATTTTCTGTCGGATTGGTTTATAACTGCAGTACATATCAGTTGAGGATTTAAGCGAGGGCAAGTAGGTCTAGCCCCCCCCCCCCCAAAAAAAAAANATTTTGACGTGTTGTAGCGTGTTCAATATTTTGACGTGTTGTAGCGTGTTCAATATTTTGACGTGTTGTAGCGTGTTCAATATTTTGACGTGTTGTAGCGTGTTCAATATTTTGACGTGTTGTAGCGTGTTCAATATTTTGACGTGTTGTAGCGTGTTCAATATTTTGACGTGTTGTAGCGTGTTCAATATTTTGACGTGTTGTAGCGTGTTCAATATTTTGACGTGTTGTAGCGTGTTCAATATTTTGACGTGTTGTAGCGTGTTCAATATTTTGACGTGTTGTAGCGTGTTCAATATTTTGACGTGTTGTAGCGTGTTCAATATTTTGACGTGTTGTAGCGTGTTCAATATTTTGACGTGTTGTAGCGTGTTCAATATTTTGACGTGTTGTAGCGTGTTCAATATTTTGACGTGTTGTAGCGTGTTCAATATTTTGACGTGTTGTAGCGTGTTCAATATTTTGACGTGTTGTAGCGTGTTCAATATTTTGACGTGTTGTAGCGTGTTCAATATTTTGACGTGTTGTAGCGTGTTCAATATTTTGACGTGTTGTAGCGTGTTCAATATTTTGACGTGTTGTAGCGTGTTCAATATTTTGACGTGTTGTAGCGTGTTCAATATTTTGACGTGTTGTAGCGTGTTCAATATTTTGACGTGTTGTAGCGTGTTCAATATTTTGACGTGTTGTAGCGTGTTCAATATTTTGACGTGTTGTAGCGTGTTCAATATTTTGACGTGTTGTAGCGTGTTCAATATTTTGACGTGTTGTAGCGTGTTCAATATTTTGACGTGTTGTAGCGTGTTCAATATTTTGACGTGTTGTAGCGTGTTCAATATTTTGACGTGTTGTAGCGTGTTCAATATTTTGACGTGTTGTAGCGTGTTCAATATTTTGACGTGTTGTAGCGTGTTCAATATTTTGACGTGTTGTAGCGTGTTCAATATTTTGACGTGTTGTAGCGTGTTCAATATTTTGACGTGTTGTAGCGTGTTCAATATTTTGACGTGTTGTAGCGTGTTCAATATTTTGACGTGTTGTAGCGTGTTCAATATTTTGACGTGTTGTAGCGTGTTCAATATTTTGTCGCACCCTTTAATCCCTGAAAGCTTGGTGCGAGTTCACGATGTTTACTTTATATTATACAATTATGTCGATCATGGAGTTCAACAGGTGACCGTAAAATGAGTAGACAATGCTGTCGGATTGGACATTTATTTAACCTACTCAAAATCGTATTGTCCAAAACGCTTTTCTTACTTAGAAAAACAGTATTGAAAGGTGATAATCTGAAAGGATGAGGGGTTATTTTCAATAGTTTGTTATTTGGGGAGACATCCTACACCCATAGAAATATACATGTGTAAGGTCATGTGACAGTATTACTCGCTCAGTACCTTGTACATCCGCGGGCATAAAACATAATAATACAATTGTTTAGTAAATACCATTCATTTCAAAAGAAGAAGAGATAATGACAGTGTTTACTCTCCTACCCTTACATGTACATTATGTCTGGAATACGAGCAATAAGTGCCTCATTGGAAAATGGCACGGTTTGTTTTCGAATCATACACCAACCCTTAATTAAAAAACTACCAATACTTGAAGATGTAGAAAAAAAGAACTTCAACATGGAAAGCAGATGTACATGTACAGTACTTATAGGCACTTCATTTAACTGTCTTGCTGAGGATGGCTGTTCCCGTATGTACAGTGTTATTTTTTTGCAATTGCTTGTATTGCCCGAAAAAGGGCATCGTGTACGTTGATTTTTTGCTCTATATTAGTACTGTACATGTGCAGAGAACAAGCATATTCGAAAGCAAACTAGAGGTACATGTACTATTTTGGAAGACAAATCTAGAAAACTGATCATGGATTTCTGGTTTTTTGATATTTACAAAACTCAGCTCTCTTGTGGTCACGTCAATTTTCCAAACGTGAGTCACCAAGGTCAAATAATTTCCCAATTTTCGCTCACCGTGGTCAACGAATTGTTTTGTTGTGAGGCTCAAAGTTTTGCATGGAATTGCAAAGCCGCATGAAGTGCTTTAAGTGTGAGCTACAGTATAGTCACAAATCATGATAAAAGCCCAGGATCAAGCAATGACTAAAAACCATGGGGCTCTACATATATGTAATGATACAACAGCAGTCGTATACCAACGTGAAAGTTCATTGTCAAGTATTTTTGACTTTGATGACTGCTTATTCCAAAACCACGAGAATATGTACCTCACAGAGACGGACAAAAAGATTCTACCAGGGCATCAATTGACATTTCAAAAAGAGAATTATGGGATCCCGAACTGTCTTCATTAAAGTTCGCTAAGGATCTTGGTATTGCTCATTTAAACATCGTTTCCCCCCTAGATCGGGTTGATGGTCTGAGATTGATTATGAGCCAGAGCACCACTGATATCTTGTGTTTAAATGAAACTTGGCTCTCATCAATGGTCGAGGATTCTGAAGTTAATATAGACGGATTTGATCTTCTAAGACGTGACAGAAACAGGAAGAGCGGAGGTGTTGCTATACATACATGTACATGTACGTATACTCCACAGCCTCCCTGGGAACCCGCAACTGTTTTCGTGTGACATTTTTTTGTTCTGATCGTTACACCTTATAACCATCGGTTGAACAACCTACCCAAAAATACGCACGTTACTCACTATAATTCTTTAAATGAAATTATACAAAGGTTTTACCTATTGCAAATTTGGGTCACACCATGTAGCAAAGTATAATCTGAGCAATCAGAAAACCGTGCATAGATATTTACATAAATAACAAGAGCAACGCGGAGCGTTGAAATGCGCCCACTAATGCACTGCAAACGGATTGCCTCTAGGGTGTTTATTTGTATCATAAAAGTGGCCACTAGACAGTGCAAAATACTTAGAATCTACCAAAAACCTGAAAATGTCGGCGCTTTTTTCAACTGAAAGCTATTTACCACATTTCATGCAAATCCTTCAAGAAACATTAGTCAAACGGAAAAATAAAAATGTCATTAGGGGACAAAGGTTCATCGGATTCGTCTGAAAGTTGTCGTCTTCCGTTATCAACGTCATATAAATACACCAACTTGCTAAATTTAATAAGTATTCTTCAGAGTTCTTAGGAGATACAGCTAAGGGCGAAAAAATGCCACTAGGAGGCGCCACAGTAATTGAAGCCGGAAAATCATTGTCAACCGCCCTCCTCATACTAACAAATATACGTGTAGTCCAATTTTCACAATCATCCTTGGAGTGGTTTGGTTGACACAGGACGGAGGCCAAGCAGACTAGAAAACACCAAAAAAATGGCCACTGGATGCACCCATAAACGTCAAATCCGTCTGAAAACCAGAAAATGTTGCCATTTCTTTAAAAGAAAGCTATTTAACAAATTTCATAAAACTTCATCAGAGAAACAGAGGAAAACAGAAAAATGAAATTACCACTAGGGGGCAGTGTTGGTGGGAACCGTCTGAAAGTCGTCGTATTCCGTTGTTTGCTTCATACATATGCTCTAAGTTTAATAAAGATCTTGCTGCGGGCTTTGGAAGTACAGGTACACCTGGGCACAAAACAAAAACAAAAACAACAAAAATGCCACTAGAAGGCGCCACAGCAGTCGAAGTCATCGGAAAAACATCGTCAATTGTCCTCTTTACAGTAAGACCATAGATGCCAATTTTCAATATCATCCTTAGAGTGATTTGGTTGATGGAGGGACAGACGTCAAAAACAGACACGAAACCAGTAAAAATGGATACTAGATGGCGCAAAATAACTCGAATTCATCCGAAATGAAAGATAGCGTCACCTCATTAATAGATGCCTATGTGCCAAATTTCGTGAAAATCGGTTGAGGACCTTTGAAGATATATACAGAGGCAAAGGTAAAAAAAACATACCAATAAGGACACAGTGGTATTCGTCCTCTCTGTCGTCAACCCTATAGGAACACACCTGTCAAATTTCAATAATATCCTGCAAGGAGTTTTTTAGATACAGCCGCTTACGCCAGACGCCCAGTTGCCTGACGCCCAGACAGAGATGACGGGAATATGCACCCACACATTAATATGTGGGCGCATAAAAAGGACTATTTTTTGTTCAGTAATGCGTAACTTACTACAAACATTCCCGAAACTTTTGCTAGTATTTGTTTCTACTTGATTTACATGTAGGATCCCGAAACTTCGTATTAACCTACACAGTTATATTGAAAACAAAGGCTGCGAGTTGCGTAAAATTGCTCAACGCTGCTTATCATTTTTTAGTAACTATATCGATTTCGTGGTTGATGGAAGTATTCCATAGGCTAGTGAACTTTTTCAACTTGGTTCATCGAGATGTGCTCAAACGCTGGTGTGGGGGATTCCCAGCTCCTACTGAAGTCATGCGTCTGTACAATATTCATTCCACGCCTCCTCGTGCCTCATGTCAGCAAGTGTCGAAAACGCTAGCATTAAAAACTACGCTAGCATCAGCTCAAAAGATAGAATTGACAGTCCACAAAATTTGAAGTTCCTGCCTCTGTTGAGAAAAGTGTTAGCAAAATTTCAAGGCCGGTTTTGAGAGAATGTATGGGTGTCTTTGTATCTATACACAAGTAGGACCTAATGTAAAAAAAAAAAACTTGTTCTACTTCAATAGAGAATATGAGGCTTAAAGACTTTCGTGTACTACTTCAAGATACATGTACCTAAACTTCCATGGCCGTGCGCAGCTCGGGGTTGTCCACGAACAAAATTCTCCTGTCTATGACGCTCTTCCTTTCTTACACACGCACATTCCCTGCACCTGCCCAATTTGTCTCTCGAGATACATATCTTTACTCGTACACGGATAACCTTACTCCCTGGCAGGCGAACAGTTGGTTTAGAATCGTGGAATTTGCTTCAGTAACACAGGAAAAGCGCCCGTGAGAGGACTTGTGTGCTTTTTCAGAAGGGTTGCCCTGAGTCAATGATTAGGTTAATCCGACGAAGGTAACTAAAATGGCAATCCAAAAAATTCCAAAACAAGAATCTTGAATGGACGGGAAATTTAAAGAAGGAACGTGAATGAATTATGCGTGTTCCAACCAATATCAGGGCTAGCTGCCAGATACACGCACTTGCAGTCTAGTCCAATTCGCTCGCAGCCATACGTGTTGATACATCTTCAACTAGGATGATTGGATGATACTGGTTTTGTAGTAGAGAAACCCCAAATGCTCTGGTCCCAAGGAATTAACTTTGGCTACCTAAAATGGGATATTTTTGGACATTATTGGCAATTAGGGGCATGGGCGTTGTGGATTTGTAACTCTCGGTCGGTGCCTGCTGGTATGAGGTGAAATTGCGTGCACACCGTGGGTAGTGCTGCTATCAAATCGTAACGAAATACATGTAGCTGGGTCAAATTTTGATAATAAATAATGCATTCAAACAGTTATACGTAACACGCTGTAGTGCATTTTATTTATTTACAATGAAACCAGTGAAAAACATACTGTGTAGGGTCTATTCGACAATGCAATGACCCGTGGAACTTCGATCTCGCGCGACTGAGATTCCACCGAGCATACACTGGACATGCTTGTGTTTATTTTTCCCGGTTTTGTTTCTTTCTTATTGAATATATATGTACATGTAGGGTTGAGGGTGGAATGATTGTTCAGCCTTCTGATCTAACCTAATTTCGGTTGTTGACACTTTCATGACATATATAAAGTGTTCCCACAAGATAAAACAACACCTGGTGAGCTTTAACGCGATACCAAAATTACGTATCCCAAGCAAATAGCAACGTTTATTTTAATAGTACTTCAATGGAAAATATGACTCCTCCCTTACTGCCATTGATTTTTTGCAACTCTGTCATTTTTCAACCGAAAAGTATAACAGTAAACAGCGCTTCAACAGCCCATGTTGGTGTATGATTGTACAAGATGCAGAAGACAGTCAATAATTTGCTTCATAAATAATTATAATTTTGCATATCTGTATTGGCATTTTATAATTCTAACAACCTACATGTAAGAATTTTCATTTGTTCATACCCTGCTACTAAGAAAACCTACAACTTCAGTGATGCGTGCATTGCCATCAAACCCAGTGAGTACTGGGCAGTGGCTCCTTGCTTTATCGTAATAAACCTGACAAAATGTCACGAGTATTAGTCTAACCACCTCCGCATGGGCCTAACATTGTTCATGTTGTTGTACATGTAGATGATGATTTAGTAATTCGAGCATGGACTCTATTCGCTGGTTTGTCCGGAGCGAAGTTAAACGCTTGAGAGATCAAGTGAACCCATTTTCTGTCAACGCACAGTATTGCTCCAAATTCGTGAGAAGGTGAGAATTGCAATTTCTCCACCAAAATCACGACTTTCCAGCAAGTGGCTGACACGAGCTAACAGGCACTACATTCTGAACGCAAGTTTGTTGCAGATTCGAGATGTCCAAAAGTCCTAATACACCATTGGATTTTAGCAAGCTGTTACTGATGATTGTCATGATGCTCACAGATCTGGTTGTCAGCTTGGATACAATAACTTCGTTGGCAACAATGTTGTGTGTTGACGATTATCTCCAAGAAGCATTCGACCACCCGCTAGGGACGACCTCTGTGGTTGCAATCCAACACCTTATTGTAGAGCTAAGGTAGCACTGAACAATTAGGCTGATGCCGCGGAAATATTCTAGCTAGAATTTAAATAAAGGGTGTGTGTCAGGTTTGGCCGTTGTTTTGAGGAATGCGCTGAAAACAATTTCAAGGAAACCTATGTGGTTGTGGTTTTGAACCAAGTTTGTTTAGCCACGACCTACATTTGATGCAAAATGATGGCTGCAGATTGTTTTAAACCTGTGTCGCTTGCTGTCTGCGATTTCGGGGTAACTGTCAAACAGTTCAAAATTGCCAAGCGGACATTTGGAAAGGGGGTACTATGATCACTTTTTTAGACTTTAGAGCGAACGAGCAATCTCAATCTGTAGTCATATTTTTTCTAGCACTTACTGGGAAGTGGTAACTTTTTGGACAAAAGTGTCAAATTTGGGGAAGTTTGGTCCTAGTTATCTGTAGTGCAATTTTTTTCGATGGGAATTAAATGATTTAAAAAATTTGCAGCATACTGTATTTATGTCACAGTTATCACAAATAGTGCTTGTGAGCTGGGAATGCTACTAAACATTGTGTTTATTTTTCAGAGTCTTGGTTAGGACGTGAGGCACGAACTCATCTCCACTTAAGCTAGAGTCGGCAGCCAAAACCCTGCAATAACTGCAGCGTGCCTACTAAGCATATTTATCGATTAAGTCACCGGTCTCGGTTTCCGTTGATGTCCTGGTTGCCAAAGTTTTTGAATTGGCAATGTAATAGCACCACAACAACACAACCCGGATGTTACTATTCACAGCTAAGGTCACAGTCTACTCAAACCAAAGTTATCAAGTGTTTTTTCGCCCCAAAACTAGATGTATTGGCAAAGTTGCTAAATACATTTTTGTTCTTTCTAAGTGTGAGTGGTGTTGCGAATTTTAAACGTAGCCTATGTTGCTTATTTTTGTTTTATTGTATAACTTTAACGTAGAACATTTGCACAATTTACAACTGTCAACATTTGCCTTAAAGATGGTGCTATTTACGCTGAATGATAAGGAGTTGTACTTACCATATCCGATTCATAAACTTACGAATCTTCTTGGCACACGTGGTCCTAGAATAAGAGCTACACAACGGTTTCGGAACGGTATCTTAAAAAAAATAAACAGAAAGCGTTAAATGCAAGCCTATTGTCAGCAACAATCTACTCCTAACTTCATCTACATAAAAACATAATACGTTTTGCAACCCATTTTGAAAAAAGGGAAAACGCACTCAATACTATATTCTTATATAAATGTGCGAACTTTTACATTAACATTACAAAAATTAAACATAACTTAAACCCGAATGTTTAATTAATTATTTGATAAACACATTTTATAACTGGAAATATATGTTCAAATAATCTTCTTATCGGTTGTACTACAAGAACGTTGGTCTCTTTGGGATTCTATTTTTGCTGAGTAAAGTTTTAACTCATTCATACATGAGCACATATTAAATAACTCTTGTGGAAGCAATTGCAGGTCGTAAATGGTGAATGGGTGTGATTTATACAGTGAAATTGATAATGTGGTGGTTAATAGTGTGTTTGATGAATAAACAGTTACAAAAAATATTTAAAAATGAACCTGGATTAGTTACACCAAAAATACATGGCACTTGCACTAATCCAAGAGATCACACGGTACTCTTGGTTTACAGAACCGGTCAACATATTTCAACTAAAATATGTTATTGTTGCCACGTGGTCCAATGTACATGTACATGTATTGTGGTATTTGACATTTGATTTTATGTAAATTGACGTATCGTGGGATTCATGCAGTTGAACAACAATAATGTTACAGAGAAAAATAATCTCACAGGGGTTGCATTTATTTATTTTTGTAGCGTGAGGAGAAAGTCATTGGTGATGGTTTAATAATTAATTCATGCAGTTTTATGTTTGGTGAATAGTTGTTGTCTGCCTAATGTGCATGTCGACATTATCCTTATTGTGTATCGTCAGTACTGGCTTAAAGTAAGAGTAGACATTTTAACTGTTAAATTGGATTTGTTGAAAAGTAGCTACACTGAAAGGTAAGACATTGTGAATCATGTTTCGTCGTCCCCAATTCCACGTTCGCGTTATTCGAAGCTTTCAAGACGCTGCCAAATCTTCGCAAACCTAGAATTCACCTCTGAGTAAGTGATAAAGTTGAGACTACAAATTTATATCGGCCAGAGGTCTAAATCAAAACTTTGTTTCTGGGACTGCACCTGGGCTTACTGTCACACGATACAGTGTGTACATGTACATGCAAATGTAACCAGTCCTATATTGCACGTATCTCATTGAGCTCATATGTGTACTTAAAAACTTTGTAGTGCAATTTTTGTCTGAGGAATTGTGAAAACTACGTCAGAAAAAGAGGTCGATATATTAATTGGTTGGGTTTAATGTGGCTGTCGAGAGTGCAGATTGAAAGGCAATACTTAATTAGCGGTAATCAATTAGTAAGATTATAGGATAGTTATTGTGGTTATTGCGGTAATTGAGTAGTCTACTGTTTCACTGGATTCATTGGAACTGATAATCTGTGAAACGATAAGAACAAAACAAAATATCAATAGGCTGCGTGAGTTTATGACCTTTTTACTTGAACGCGATGACGTGTCTGAGTTGCTTCAACTGAGTGTTGTCGGGAATAATAGACAGTTTGGGAGATGAAGCACCTGCACTGGTGTAGCGTACATGTAGCAGTAAAAGGCTTTGTCGGCTGAAGTGAACCCCCATTGGTATTCTTTTAAGCGTATTTCACTGCTGAAGTCACCGACCTTGATTTCAGCCAAAGGCTGGAACACAACATAGAAACACTGTAATAGTACCAAAACTAACGAATTTGTTTTTTCAAGAACTCTGGACAAAGGTAACTTTAAAAGGCACAACCCGTTCAACAAAAACCTCAAAATAACGTTTTTCTACGGTAAAATGACAACGTTATGTTAAATATTTTGATGTTGGAGGACGATAGGTGGGCTCCAATATGAAGCTGTGTGTGGCCTGTGTCACACGTGGACTTGTATGTAGGAATGTTTTGTTTAATAAATCTTGTAACGATTTTAAGATCTGGAATTCAAACATTTTGAACACTTTAAGCAAGACTTTTGAATTAAAGAATCCCCATGAATTAGTTAAAATTAATCAATGATCTGATTGGTGACCCAATTAAAGAGGTCGTAACAGCTGTTGCTTATGATTTAAGCATGTCCTTGCCATGGACGCATACTGTCATTTAGGCAACGCGTGTATGGGATGGGTAAACGCCACTACTAGATTAGATTCAGGTTCAGTAATTAATGTTTGGAAACTGTTACGAAGCCAAGCTTTGAAAATTCGATTAATTTTAGAAAAACACCCATCTTTGCAGTTTTCCATCCATCTATATGTACGCATCCATCTATCTCCTTATCGAACTATTTACAGTGTATCTATCGCTCTATCGATCCGGTTATCTTTCTATCAGTATACCTGGTGATCTGCTTAGCCAACGATTAGTGCTGCGTATCCTTTTCAGTTTCAGACTAAGGTATATTCATGAATTATGCAATGTATCAGTATCAGTCTCGTGCGAACTACTCCCGTAAAACACGATTCGTGACAACGGAACAAACAAACACTCCTAAGGTAAACTAATAAGATTCTAACATTACGCCGGGGGGGAAATGCATGGATTAATTAACACGAGAAGAACTGTTTTGTATGCTATTGATTAGTCTGTTATAAATCATATATGAAGCGTTAGTGATCGATCGGCACGATTGAAAATGTTACTCACGCAACCAAAGCGGAAACGTTGACACAGTACTAAACACCAATGGTTTTCAGTCGAGTACCGTGTTCTCAAGTCGGCCTAGTGATTTGGTTAAGCAAGTCACATGTACCGAAGACCGAATGAACGAGGAGAGTACAGTAATAAGACGACGTCAGGTTCTTTGTAAACGAAGTAAGTACCAACCTGAGGTAATGACAGAAATATAACGTTTGGGGTACAAGAAATGTATTGAACTTCAATTGCTCAATCAATTAATTACTTTACTGTTTCTTTTGTGCTGGTATCACTCATGTAGGATTTCCGTGCAACTGTTGCGGTTGCCAACAAGACGTGCAGTCGTTTGAATGAAAAAGTAATAGCGAGTGGTTAAGAACTTTTAATAAGTATTCGACTGCTGCGCAGTGAAAACCTTTCAGTTGTCGGCATTGAGAACTCAACGTCTAATGTTGGGGGATGTCCGTGGTGGGTGGGTGGTTGCCCACGAGGATGAAAAGCAGCTGTGATCACAATAGAAGACCGCTACAAACAGTGGGCAGGCATAATAAATTACTAGTTGCTAAAAGCTTATCCAAAATCTTCACACTACCAACTCTCTTGCTCGGCTGTCTCTGAATAATAACAAATCTACTACCTTGTACATTTGCTTTGACTACTGCCGACAAACTCTCGAATGTTTATGTATAAATTAGCTCAAATGATTTCTTGATCGCTTGTAATTTTAGTTTGATAGATGCTATCGGATTGGTTATTCTACTCTGTTCGTTGGGAAGTTTCATAAGCTTGCAAGGAAAATCACAATTTCCAGCTAAATATCCAAAGTCGTAATTTCACAGCGTTAAAGTCTAAGAGTTAAGACGCCTAAACAGGGTCATCAGAGAAGAAGCTTTGCACCTAATAATGGTGCGAGACCATGCTTTGAAGCGACCATCACCATCATTTTGCTTCTTTTCAGGAAAATAACCAACTTTAAGACAGACTTGTGGGTATCTCACAATGAACCGGAAAGCGCCAGAGAACGCATTTACGAAAGTTACATCTGCCGTCGATAGTGGAAGTCCAGTTATTGGCAAGAAACTTCAAGATCAGACAAAGGAGGATCATCGCAATGGACTACGTCGTGAAGCAACGGGTAAATAATGCATAAAAATTCGAAGCCTGCACAAAATGTGTCACCATCATCCATCGCAACACTATTCAATACACAGTGGCTGTCGATGCGATGTTCTCAAATTTCTATTGCAGCTGTATCGTATACCGGTGCATCGTTATGTACAGTATGACCGCTGCAATGGTAATGTCCTTTGTTCCTTCCAAATCATTTTGTGAAGTGAGTTATTGTGCATAAATTTCCGACATTTTGTTTCATCCGGATTCGTACGCTTTGTTTGCATTGCAATAATTTTATATTGCAGTGTGTAAATTACTCGATGAATTTGAAATGTTCCCTGGCCTTTAGGGAAACTTTGTACATGTATATGCAGGTTGAACGTAATGACATGCAGCTTGAGATCGCATTGACATGGCAGACGGCATTTGTTGATTGTTTTTTAGCATTAATATGACAATGGTATGACACAAAACATGGCACGAGTCTCTTTTCCAAAATATGTTCGATTTTTCAAATATCTACCGGCATTTGTATAACAACAACGTGCTGATTAAAAGTGGTAGGTAACTGACCAAACCTGTGATCGACAAACGATTCAAACGAAATGTAGCACCCTTCCATTAGTTTCAATAGTTTTAAAAATAAATTGAACTAGGTTTGGGCACAAAAACAGTATTTTTTAGACTTCACTTCTTGCAAATCTCGACGTATTTCTCCTTGCAAATTGTGGAAATGGCGACATCTGGCTGCGTAAGAACGCCTCATTAATACCCGACAAAGCTTCTACAGACACTAAATGTTAGGTTTAATGCCTCATAATTTACAGGGCCTGCTATAGTTCTTTCAAAGACGCTCTTGTTATTTGACTAGTCTGAAAACATAGACCTCGTTTACAATCAAGAAGTGCATAATACATGCGTGCAACCAGGATATTGCACCCATTTGACAAAGTGGGCAAAAAGGTCCACCTCAGAGAAAAAAGCAGAGAACGAGACAAAAGTCCACTAAAAAGGCAGGAACTACCAAAATTCGGCGAATGCATAAATCGTAGCTCTGAATGTCCCCCATGAATTTTAGTGAAGTTCCACATTCTCAAAACTTCGAGCCCCCATTTTTTAGGCTTGGTGCGCGCATATAATATGCAATTAGTTGGAATTATTATTATTTGTTGTTCTTGGTGTCGCTGTTGGTGTTGTCTTTGTTGTTGTTGTTACTTGTAATCATAGTATTACGGTATATGCCTCTCCGGTGATGGAATGTACGCCTAAACGATTATGCATACAGCCAATATACATATACAGAAACGTCCGGCGAAAGAAAAGCCGATCTTAAAAATTTACATTGTGTACAGTATTTACAAACTGTTGGTGTTTGACTTCTAACTTGATTATGAACCAAATGTACTTCCAGATGACACTTCCGGTTCGGGTATGCACGAGAGCCGGCACGACAGTGACATCAAAAGTCGAGTTGGCATAATTACGCATAAAATTTTTGGAATAAGTAAGAAGATGTCTGAGAGGGACAAAAGGAGTATAGAGAAATGGCTTGGGGATCAATTGCAAACAGAAAGAAACTCCTGGAAAGACGAGATGTCTAAAAATGCACGAGATCTCGAAAAACAAGTTTTCCCTAAAATATATGGACGCATACAGAAGTTAAACAACAAACTAAAGGACGCTTTACACATTCAAAATGGCGTAAGCGATTCTGATATCGAGGCTGTAGACGCAGACGAACCAGTGAACACGCTAGAAGATTGCGTCGATCAGCTCTTGATAAAGTTACGGATGGCACATGAGGAGCGTAGTCGGTGCCTAGAAGTAATGAAGGTTCCGCCCAATTCACAGCACCATCGGCTCGATCAGTTGATTATGGTTGTCAAGAAGACCTACAAAGAGAGAATATACCAAGTTCAGCAAGAAGGCGACGAGAGAAGTGAACGATTAGAAGGAGAGCTGCAGTGCTACGCAGAGCACATCCGGGACTTGGAAGAAGACCAGAAGAAGAACAAAGAGAAGATTGAACAATTTGAGAAAGAATTACGAGAAATGAAAATAGAGAAATCAAAAATTGAAGAAAAGTGTGCTAATGTCGAAAGACATAACCTCCAACTCCAAGAAACGGATTTGAAAATTTTGCGTTTACAAAATTCTGCTTTGGAGGAAAGGTGCGCGTCTTTGGAACGTATAACAGCTAAAGCGGCTAACTCGGAGACAGATGGAGATTTGAAAAGGTCCATGCTGGAACTGCAAAAACAATATGATCAATCTCAGCTTGAATTGCAAACGTACAGAAGACTGGCAGAACAGCATTATGGGAGCAAATTTCAGCGCGTGGCTGCGCTGGCAATTACTCAGATCAAAACAAAAAAGAAAGTTTGATAAACAGTCGTCTATCTATAATAATAGAGATTCATGATTTGAACCAAGATCTTGGCCTGCAGTCTAATCTGAAAACTCAAAATCAAACTTGCAATTGTTTTGTCCTTTTATTTGCTACTTTTGTTTCGAGTTGAACAAAACTTTTCTATAATCTTGTACGTGAATTTGAGTACAGTACGATTCATTCAGATGAAGGCCTAGTCCAATTATGAACTTGACGACCCCTTGATACGAGATACAAACTAGAGTAAAACTCAAATTTTCAAGTTTCGTCTCATAATTGTGTATTTAATGCGTGGCTTAGACTTCCACATAAACCATAATGCACTCGAGTGTAAGTTTTTAGATCCATATCGTGCCTTAGCACAGTATCAAATCAGAAGATGTCAAAATAGATTTCGAGTTGAAATGAGTACAAAGAATAAACCCTGTTGAAGGTATATTCATACCACTGAGCTGAAAACCAACTTCATCTAATACTTTGACTGTTCCAACACAGCGAAATGGTCATTTGAATTGTTTCAAATCACTCATTTTGATCCCAGTATCACGGGAGCAAATTGAAAAAGGCATTCGACGTTGAAAATGCTCACGTGATGTACAATGCAACTGATTACTTTACCAGGGAGAATTTGAGGACAGGTGTAGTTCCATCACAGTAAAATGGTACACTCATATGCACACGTAGAGACAAGGGAATTTCGTGATTATATAAACAAATGAGACAAATCGAGATGACGGTCTACTACAATGTATGTTGGTTTTTTGGCAAGCTACACACTTTGCTTCGTTTTCAGACAACTGCAGCAGCTGCGATTCGCTAGCACCCAATGCGAGGTTTGTAGATACTTGCAGGTACAGGGATCGTGCAGTCTGCTAATCACTTTTCTCTACTGATTAACGGGCATCAGAGTGTTTCTCAAATCCGGGAACTCGCGCGGTGACTGTTGGCCTTGCGAAAACGCAATACATGTATCTTGTTACTGCGGGTTGAGAGGGTGTCCTGGGCTGCGTTTGATAGACGCAAGGCACTTGAGAGAAAGCAAAGCCTTACTACACATATCGCAATGCATTTTATCCAAATAACGTGTCCATTTTAGATTTCACTCGCGTGTGTGTTGCGTAACCGGAAAGCACCACTGTTGAATCAGATGCATATCAGTCATTAATCTACGTATTTGGAACAAACCTCTGTGTCTGAATTCCCGACCACGAATAGAAGAACAACGAGTAGTGTAAACGCATTTCTTGATATTATGGTCTAAATATCGATTGCTTTTTACCATATTTGACTTTTTACCTTCTTGCGTATTTCGTTTGATCTCTGGTTGAAATGGCGATTCCAAATAAAAGTTTCGTTTTTTCACAAAGTGTTATTTTAACTCAATTTATTTCAGAACCCTCTGCCATTCTTCAAATTTTTACTGACAGTGCACAACTACTAATCAAATCATGACATTGTTACCCAGTTTCATAACCTTCGTCAAATTCGCAGGGCAATTCTTAGACATACCTCATGCTCTATTCTTGTTTCTAACTCCTGAGCCTGTGGCCTTTTCAGTCATAGTTGTAGTAACGAAAATTGACACGTGCATTTGTATTAGCATACAGAACACAAAATATCGGATCTTCAGTTTTTACATGAACAAATACGGCTCGTGTTTACTGTCTCAAAGGATTCGTCTTCTCTCGGTTATCTCTCTTCCTGTCTTCATCGTACTCCCGGCCGACGCGCGACACAGGGTGTTTTTATAATCGACTATCTGCGATTGTTTTGAAATGTGTTACCGGGACATTTATCTGAACCCAGATGCATTCGATCGAAGGGTATTGAATTGTAAATTACAACTGTATCAATACAGTAACGGTCTTTCTTAAAACGGCATGGCAAATCTGCCGGCTAACTCCGCTTACCGGTTAGCCACTATGATACATGTATTATTCAACCACAGTTTTTAAAAGGAAATGTCAAAATCCGATAGTGAGCTGAAAGCTAAATTGATCGTGAACGTCAATCGTACTGCAGATAGGTGAATTATTTGGAGAAATTATTGGTTTGTTGAAATAAGCAGGAGATTTATCACATAGTTAAAAAGGGTGCTTGGGAAGAATTGGGCTTGAGGCACTCTTGAAAATATTCATGAGAGGTGTGCCGTGATACGCCTTCACATGTAACAACTGTTACACTTCACGTCATTGTTACATTTAACGTCATTGTTACATTTTACGTTGCCAAGCCTTTCCTAAAATATAACAAGTAGTTACATTTTACTAGATGCACATGCGAGAAATGTACCGTTGTTACATTTTGCGAAACCAACGTCATATTACAAAGAACATGACCCATATCAAGAACAAGTGGTTGGCCGAGTAGGCCTGATAATTATGCGAAGCGCTTTGAATTGGAAGCAAATTCAAAATTATAATTCGTTAACAATGTAGTTAGTAGTACCAGCCACTACAACAAATTTGTTGTTTATGTACATGTATGGCACTGCCAGGGGGTTCGGGAGTATTTTTGAACGAGGGGTGCAGCCCGAAAAATTTGGATACCTACCCGTTTAGAGACTGAGTTGGACAAAAAGTGACCCATTTAGTGACTACTTTTGTATAAAGTTCACATTTTTGCATAGTTATGTTCCACAAAAATTCAAAAAGGCACCCTTTTAGATAATATTTTGTCGAAAATGGCACCATTTAGAGAGTATTTTTTCTGTGAGAAACACCTTTTTGGGGACACTTTTTGTATACCTCGTCTATAGGAATGCCCTCCAGGCTCACACGAAATGATTTTGACTACCCATTATCATTTTTATTAGTACTACATTATTAACACTACTATTACTACTATTACTGCTATGGGTACCTTTCCTACCATAACTGATATTACTACGATTACTACTGTTACTCGTTATCGTTCTTGTTATCATTATTATTTACAAACACTACATGTATTTCAGACAGGTTAGTAATTATTGGAACAATGATACTTCTTTCCACTTTTAAGCTGCCTAAAACACATTACTAAACCGCCACTTTTTAAACTATTGCCATTCTCAAAAGTCGAACTTTTGCCCTTGAACTGGTAAAATCTGCCAACCTGCCCGCGAAAAATGCATGTTTTTATTTGCTTGCACAACAAGGTCAAATTGTCATTGATAACTAAGGTGGTAGGCACAACCCGTCGGCATCAGAAACTTTGGTCTTCCTCTTTTGGTGGTGCAGGGCAATTACTACATTAGCGATGACTCCAAGGTACTGAAACACTGGCTGAATGAAACTAAACTATTTTGGACCAAAACGGGGGTGTTTCCTATCAAATTGGCTTCCGAAATTGAATTCCCCATGAAAATAAATCAATGTCGTTTGTTTCCGTTGAAATACAACAAATATTAGCCAAATACGATGCCAGTGTTTCTGCTGTGCTTACCAGCGGAAGGTCGTTGATTTATGACATGCGAGCACCAACAAAAGACTGCAAGAACGCTTTAACAAGTAAAAAACTTGCTACCTGTTCCTGGAAACTCCTTTCGTCTGGAATTGATACTGTAGGAAGTACATTTTTGACTACACCAGGAAACTACTTGTGTAAAAAAACAGTGGAAAGTACATAGGGACACATCTACATGTATAAATTCGAGCCGGCACATTTGAGAGAAGTTCATTCAAGCAATCCGAGAAAGAAGGTGTTAGGTGTGTGAACTTTTTTCCTCCGTGTCACAAATACCAGGCAAACTCATGAAATATGACTTTCATAAAATGTTAAAAAGGTAAAATTCTCGCATGTGCATTCGACGTAAATTGTAACAAATACATAAAATGTAACGACTTGTTGTTACATTTTAGGAGAGACCTAGCAACGTAAAATGTAGCATTGATGATAATGTAACAACTGTTACATTTTGCGAAATTGTTACATTTTACGGCGAATCAGTGCGAGCATTTTTACTCAATGGCTGCCCAAATAACGTTCCAAACGCTGTATCCACCCTAGCAATGGCTCTTATATAATTTGTGCTTTCTCTCTCCGGTTTCTGTTGTTTATCTCTGTCGCACACGTACATGTAGTTGTTTCGGGATCTACAGAATTGGTACTGGTCACAAGATAGAATAGTTATTAAATAGTTCTTTTTATCATTTGTTACGAGATGGCTCAAGCCTGGCCTGCGAATTATAGCTTTGGATTCACGAACGCCGGTTTATGATACATGTATGAAACGAGGATCATTTAATACACACTCCAGTCAATTTAATAACTTAATAAAGGCTCAATGACGGAAACGTAGCAATTCTATCCGAGGTTGACTATGGGAATAGTCCAAATTTATCGAGAGTCACCCTCCAAGTCACCTGTTGCTCTACCGCTGGCGGTACCGATACCCTCTAACAGACACACCTTATTGGGTAACAGTGTTAGTGCTGGGCTTGGAACACATGTTCGGACACACCGTTTATTGTTACACTACAGAAACGCACGCAATGTTACACGGTCAAGTGTCATTGCCAACGTTGCTACATGTATCTTCACCTGCAAAAGGCTTCACGTTCACTCTTCTCAAATTGCCAAAAAGGAGTACACGGCGGAAAACAGCGCTGTGACTTTCAGTAACGGAAAGCTCAACATGCAAAACTGATTACACAAAAAAATCCGGGCTCAATTTTGAAATATTTCAAAGCAAGTGAAAGCTCAGGTGCGATTTATTCGGAAAATTATTATCGGAAACAAATGTTTTCAAATTCAGATTGAAGGAATCGGTTGAAAATAAAGAGATACGCCTAGTGCGTTTTCTTGAAAAAATGCACGATTTAACCTTGAAACTGCCAGTGGAAAAGGACAAGACAATCGTAAATTGTTGAAATGTGTGAGCGAGAAAACCACTTTCTTTGAGGAAAGTTTATTGAGCAAAATAAAAACAAAAAATCATAACAAAGATAGCTGGCCGACATTGAACGCTCAGTGAAAAGCATTGTGGATAAAACTTATAACTAGCACAACTACGGGAGATAATTTCACATGGGAGATAACCTCTTAGTTTAAACACAAAGATATACAACCATTATGCAAAGATTTCAAAATAAATGAAGTAGATTTTAGCAATAAGCTCCTATCAGACATCGGCAATACTTTGTATTCCCTTGCATAGTGAGCAATTTTGCAGTTGCTTGCAGGCGATGTTATTGATACATGTACACCCGAACGCCGACATACCTAGATGATAGACACTTCTAAGTACACATGTACGCCCAGACGTTTATTTGGATATGAGTTTTGGTCCATTAAGTAATTTTTCTTAATATGCGATATAAAACTTAATGCAGAAAGTTTTGATACGCAAGTTTAGCTTAATTTGTATCCATGTAAACAGTTTTACGTTCGTGGTGTCTGCATGCTCCAATTACTTGGGGGCAGTAATAGTGCACTTAAACGAGAAGGCCACCCGATTTAATTTGTCTTTTTTGCCGTCTTAATCGGTCTATATCCACTTCGCCTCGCATGCGGTCGACCTTACCTTGCCAAGAGGTGTCGCGTTAACCTGTGAGGAAGGTGAGAAACGACGCTAGCGACGTCAGTGGTTCATATGCAGAGTGAATGCCGCTATGTTGCGGTGCATCGTTCCCGCTTGTCCGAACTAAGCAGCTGCGAGGAAAGCGGGTATATCGTTTTGTTGTACTTCCTCGAGACTCCGAAATGCTTAGGGAGTGGCTCATGGTAGTGAAGAATGAAATGTACGCTGTAAATAGCAAGTATGAGGCCGTGAAACATTTCCGTGTCCGTGGCCTGCAGACGTCGACAGTGCCTGACAAATGCCGGCTTACCAAATAAATCCATACGTTCCGTTGTCTGAGCTTGTTCACGGCGCCTCTCTAGTATTAATCTGTGTATTCCTGTTGGAATTGATACGCTGTAAAACTTAACAATCCATCTGCGAAGTCGGAACTGAGCTCTCTCTCGTCCTATGTCGGGATTGCGAGTTGCCATGTTTGTGTTTATTACTGAGTGTTCTGTTTCGAAATGAATTATTCTCACCCTAACCAATACTTATACAAAACTGAAACAAAGTCTGTCTCATTAGATGAAATTTGTAATGCCTTAGGAGTGTTCGTGAGTGCAAATGATTTGAGGAGCCAACAATGAATAAATCACTGCGTTACCGGCTTTATAAAACAAATTGACTCGACACCGAGGCCGTGTGAGCTCATGCTAATTTAGTGTTTGCTGGCAGAAACACTTGTGAAACAACTCGATTTCCACCCCACGGCCAAGTGTTAGGGGAATCTTTATTTACATTTACATTACTCAAATAATGATTGTCAATGTACAACTTCTGTCCTGACGGTGCTGTGGCCAATACGGAACCTGAGTTCGCTGCCCCCAAGGAAGAAAGAAAGTTTGCAGTTTCGTGGCTAATTCACCAACATAATCAGTTGCACATTACTTTGGCTCACTAGTATAGTATTTTCTTGACTGGAAGTTTAGTTTCCTCTGAACTTTGGCTGGTTTATGTTCGTGATGTCTGATCAGTTTCCGAGCCACTGGCCTGGAGTCAATCCGGTCGGCCGCGACTGGCCTGATCGGGCTCCGAGCCACTGGCCAGGATAACAAGCGTTTTGTGTTTAGAACTCAAAAAATCACAAGTCTAAACAACACAGATCTACGTTGTCCTGTCTGTATCTCACGGAAATACTTCAAAATCATCTCCGAACAGACCCCAAACTCCTGATACGGACCTTATTGGCCTGCCGAACTTTGTAGGCTACGGTGTGTCCAAATACAAATAAATCCGTAAGAGCGAAATAAAACAACACGTTTTTATAAGAACTCGGTGTATTTTTAAGGGTTTTACATCGAAGTTTGATGATTTGTTGGTGTTAAACGATGACTTCAAGCGATAAGTTGACACCAGTAACCAGTGTTGTGAACTGCTGAACAGACAGCGTGTGAAACCGATGACGTCATTGGATAATTTCAATGCCTCCGTTTGCCGTCAGATGTCAGGTAACGCAACCGTATTTGTCGTTATGGAGTAAAACTACTCGATCTAAATTGATACAAATTAGGTTGTTTTTGGGTGGCATGCTCGTTTAAAGCCTTGTGCACGTGCTCGCAGTATGTCAGAATCAATCGCAATAAATTCTGCATAAATTCTTCGAGTAAAATTGACATTTTACCAGCAGCTTCTGTTTTTTCATCATCACTCAGATTCCATTTTCTTTAAAAAATGAAGTAGTTTTCTTCATTGCACAGTGAAGCAGACGACGTAAATGGAGTCGTAGTGCGCAGCGCCACTGCCGATCGCCTGAGATATGGCGAGAGAGCCTATACTTAGTCCTAGTTCCGTTACGACTGCGCCGTGTTCCGAATTTGACACTTGAAATTGGATCTGAGCCCCCCCCCCACCCTAAACACTTAATTTGCACACGTTGAAATCTTGTTTCAGCCGTATAATTTCAATTACCGGAGTTAATTAGTAAACTCAAAATTTCCCTACGCTCTTGCTGTTTTATTTTTTTTGCGGCAGCCAAGGGAGGGGATCGGCCCCCTGGGCCCCTCTAAATCCGCCTATGAAAAGTATCTGAGGAAGAGCATCTGTACCTTTGGGACAGGTGCTCATGACGATTCACCACAGTTTGATAACCATTTCAAATTATGCCTTTCTCTTTTGAAGTTTATGAGACATCTTTGGGAATGACTAGATAAACAGAAGCCCTCCATAAACCAGGGTTAAATAATCTCGATTGATTTATTGTTCATTTACACTACAATATTCTTTTTACTTAAAAATACGTAGTTTTTGGGATAATTTACTCTCATGTCGTGGTATTTCTTGTGGTAGGTTTCACAATGATGCGTAAACAGGGGAGCAAGCTGTTCAACCAAGCGAGCCTGATGGCAGTTTGTGGGAGCCAGGCTCTGAACGTGTTTTGTGCCCCCAGCCCTTTTATTAAATGATTATTTTCCAAAAATGATTTTTTCTTCACATCCACAGGTAACTGTAGTGTTGGATAATACATGTAAATCTGAACTTTGGTGTCACGTGGCATATGTTACAATTTCATAACATCCACAGGTAGTCCAATCTTGGGGGCATTTTTAGTTAGGTATTGCAAGTACATGTAAGTCAAGTGAATGTGACTTTTTTGTATTTGTGTACACGTTGGGAATGAAAAAAGGCCCCTTACATGGCTGTAGCTGCATTTTTGTCATGATGGCTGGCCTCTCTTTCAATTGCGCATTGCTGCATGGTAGCGACTGACAAATTGGCTGCGATTTCATGTAGCCCTCAAACAAGCCTTATTTGCAAAAAACATAGATAGTTTACAGTAATGTTGGGCCCATATCGTTGGGCCACATTTTTGGAATTGGTAGGAAATTTGCTTTCGGAATATAATGTTGGCTGTAGTCAAGCTTCGGCGGAGAAGTATTGGTTTTGGGGTGAACTGTAGCGATTTTGCGGGTATTTTTGCACCTGTGTTTTTTAGTCAAGTTTGGTTTTCAGTAGGAGTGAAAGGGTCAAAAATACAAGAGCGAATAAAGTTTCTGTGCTCATCTGTAGGGCTTGTGATGTGAAATGACTCAAAACTTTTTTCTTTGCATGCAAGTTTTGACAGAGTGAAAAAAGGGGACGAGTCCTTTGAAGTGCGTTCTGATATGCAAACCCCTATGAGAGTTGTTATGTGCCCCCTGTGCCAGGTTTTGTATACCTGTAGGTTGAATCTCGCTCCACTACGAGAGCTATATTTTTGTGAAGATTAATAGAGCCTCCTTGACACCGCGCTCAAACCAGCTATTTTCACTGTCGATAACCTTAGCATTTTAAGCCCCGTATAACTGATATATTTGTAGTAAATCGCCGACTGCAGGGATTTTGAGTTAGGGGGACCAGGAAACGGGAGTAGCAGAAAGTCGCCACATTCGCGCGCCCATCCTAAAATGTAAGGTTGCAGGGGCCTCGAATTTTTGAGTTTGTTGACCTTATTACTAAAAAAAAAAACGGTATGGGTGCTTGTTCAACTTGTTCAAGGCCTATGCATTGTGTATTAGCCGATGAGCCCCCCGGGATGGTCGTTTAGGCAAGTCAATAATTCGCACCCCGAAATGCCAAATGGTATCTTGGGAGAATTTTAGCTGGGGGTATGGCCCCCTTGTCCCACCCCCTCTAAATCCGCCTCTGGACTGGTACCCATTAGTTTAGACGGGTTTGTGAACACGACGCACACGGGAGTGTGAACCTGTGACCTTTGGTGACTCACACGTTCGTTTTCCCTTTTTACGTGTTGCCGAAACTCTCTAATAACCGAGTTTTGCACGCAAAGTAATTTACAATTTTCCTCGGTATTGTTTTATCTTCTCTGGAGATATTCTGTGTCCTTCTTAAATTGGCCACAGTCCCTCAAAAGTAGTGACTCAACCGAATATGAGTCCTGGCTATAGGCCTATTCTAAGTCGAAGAGGGTGTATACCACATAATTCTTGTCATTGTTATGATTGGGTCAATTATCATTACGATTTTTGTTATTGAAACGGTTATTTTATGTTTTAACCATGCCCGTATCTCGGTGTTTTTTACTCTGATGCACTACCGGGTGGGTATAACTAGGAAACACAGCAGGGACACGTTCTCTCTAAGATTTGTCTCAACTTCCAATATGAAGCTTCGACATCCAAAATTAAGACAAACCTCAAGTCAAAAAAGAATCTGTTTCGTTAAAACAACTTCAGACGAAATGAAGTCGTATCTTAAATTTGTCGGCAACCTAAGACCAGCTGCCTTTGGTAAGTCAATTTTCTTATATGGACCCCTGCATTGTAAAATTTTATCAAACTTCTATTTTTGTAACTTGAGGATCTGAACAAAATCGCTGTCTCAAATTTAAAAAATCTGACGTTTAATGACGCGAATGATTTTAGTACGTTTTAACTTACACGACTCCATTAAACAAAAAGAACCTGTTGAAACACGGCAACATTACAATAAGAACAAACAAATTAAAAATGCACTTGGTTTCTAAGCTGTTTTAAATGTACATGTAACTATGTGGGAAGGATGCTGACAGTTTTCTATTAGAAGTGAGTTTTCTCTTACACGTCATAGGGGCCAGAGGTCAGACTTTCACAGATTGCGCTTGGTATACTCTGTTTTCAAGAGCAACAATAAGGGAGAGTACGACCCAAAAACGACCTATTTTGCATCAATTTAGATCGAGTAGTTCCACTCGATAACAGCAAGTTTAATTGTTTTACCTGACACCTGACGGCAGACGGAGGTGTTGAAATTAACAAATGACGTAATCGGTTCGAACGCAGTCTGTTCAGCCGTTCACAACATGCTTACTAGTGTCAACTTATCGCTTGAATGCATCGTTTTACACCAACAAATCATCAAATTTCGATGTAAAACTCTTACATATTCATCGAGTTCTTGAACAAACGTGTTGTTTTATTTCACTGTTACGAATTTATAGGTATTTGAACGTACGTTGGCCTACAGAGTTCGGTCAAGTAGTGTAGACTCCTAGGCAAACTGGGCCATTTTATCATGGTCGATCACCGGAGTTTGGGTCTGTTTGGTGATCAATTCGAATTATTCTTCAGTGAAATACAGACATAAAAGATAGCTATGTGTTTTACTTTCAGACTTGCGATTTTTTCAGTCCACAAACAAACAAAACGCTGGATATCCCAGCCAGTGTCTAGTAACCCGATCAGAACCGTCGCAGCCGCAGGACTGGACATCACGAACATGAACCAACTTATGTTTGTAACTAAACCTCCAGTCACGAACAGACTATACTAGTGAGCCAAAAAAAATACTGTGCACGTAATTATTCTGGCGAATTAACCACGAAACTAAATCTACTTACTTGTCGGGGGCCGCGAAGTCAAGTTGCCTTTTACAGAACCGTCAGGGAAAAAGTTGTGCAGTAACAATGATGTGAATAATGAATTTGTAAACGTATATCTACATGTAAATAAACACATGGTTTCGGTGCCCGGTCAATTACCGTCATTGCATCTAAAGCCGGTAACGTGGTGGTTTATTCATTGCTGGCTTCTCAAAACATTTGTACTCACGAATATTCAAAAGACATTACAAATTGTATTTAATTAGACAGACTTTCTTTCAATTTTGTATAACCATCGGTTAGGGTGACAATAATCCATTTTGAAACAGAAGGCATAATAATACATGTAAATGTCAACATGGCAACGCACAATCCCTAATTATAGACGAGAGCTCATCCGACTAAGACATTGCAGGTGGTTCGTTAAGTTTCACAGGCTATCAGTTCGAACCGGAATACAATGATCACGAAGTACCACGTATGGATAGTTCTTTGGTAAGCCGGCATTCGTCAGACTCACAGTCGACGACTGCCAACCACCGACATGGAGATGTTTCACGGCCTCATATACGTACTTGCTATTAACAGCGTACTTTTCATTCTTTAGTACCGCGAGCCACTCCCTAAGCATTTTGAATTTCCGTAACACTTGTAATTGTCTCTAACTCTGTGATACACTACAGTAGCTCTGTTTTGCCACAAAAACAATGAATTTTTCCTTGCACTCAAGTTCAATCCATTTTTTTCTAGTGTCGGTAGGTTGCCCTTAGTTGACTCAAAACGTGAAGCATGTAATTTCAAGTAGCTCGGAATCGTGATCCTTATATTAGAAGTAATTCAGACACTCACACACTAATTCATCGTTTCATCATTGTTCCAGGTGGCACAAAACCTCTCTTTGTTTGAGAAGCACCAAATAATTCACGAAGCAGAAATCCTTGAAATTGCAGAGACACAGTCGGGCCTACATGTACTTTCCTGTTAATTCACTGGCTGCACCGACACTAAGTGGCAAACATAATCTTTGAGAATTGTTTTTCCAACTTATAAACTACGTACTAAACGTGCAAGTGTATTCTTGGGAACTTTGTTAATAACGAGTTTTGATCGTCTGGAGAAGGCTTCTCTCCAAAACCCCCGTTGCCCCTTCCGTGAATGATAGGTGAGCTGGATCAATAGCCCAGAAGTACTCTTGCGAGCAGCAAAAACCCAGAAGGATCGCTTGAGTTTTTTGAACTCAGGAGTTACTGAAAAGCTAGTTTCTTGGCCATACTTCCATTTCAAATGATATATACTGTATCTATATGCGCACAGGTAAGAGTGCTATCGATTCTATCGTCACGTCTGACTGATACTGGACGTGTTTTGACAACAGTTTTCGTTTTCAAGCGACTTAGGCGGTAAGAAAACAAACCAACTGCTGACGAAAATTGCCCCATCGCGGACAGCTCCATGGTCTGGCTAGACTGCTGCCATTTTCGATTCAGTCACTCACGTAAACCTAATACGAGTTTGATGTTGGTTAGAGCATAACAGCAAAGTTATACATGTAGAAACTTGGGTATTTTATCAAAATTGGAGACTGTGATAACGATGCGCATTAACAACTCCATTACCCAAAATGAACAGTTTATTGTGCTTTCGTCACTCTGTGAACCTATTACGAGTTTGGCTAGAACATTACAACTAAGTTAAAGTAACCTGGGAAATTTATTAATACTGAAGGTTATAAGAACGCAGCTCTACATATATATCAACCCCATCACCACTATGAACAGTTCATTGTGCATTTGTCGCCTCAGTACGTTCGTCCCCCAGCACTGTTGGGACTAAGATAATCAGGTGCTTATTGGCAATAACGCTATCTAATTTACCCATCATATTTCTTCCAGAAAAGCTACGGATTCTTTCGAATGATGTACCGATACAGATTTTTCAACCCGAGATTTCTCCCGAAGTTGAGAGGCATGGTGACTTGCCAGGATCTGTAGAAGTACTGCAGATAACAATCCAGAACAAGCTAATCCCAGACAAACATACATTAACGACATTTGGCCCATATTCTGCAGTAGGTAGCCAATCAGATTATCCGTACCAATGTCGACTATGCTGGTTATAACAGCTATCCAGCCAAGGAAACCTACAGAAAGGCTGACATAATTATTCAACCACGACATCATGGTAAACCAGATGGGCGAGGCGAAAAATCTGTAAGCACAAAGGTATATCCATAATGTTGTACGAGACGTCAGACCAAATGATAGCAGTGCGCATGACATAGTCGTTGCAATGACTTCGGTGAAGAGCATGGCATGCACTGGAACGAACAAACTGCACAGCGAAGCCACGGCACGCGACACCAGACGTAGGAGATTTGCGGTTGATATTAGATACGCGGCTTCATCTTTGTCAAAGTTCAAGTTGGATCCTGTTGCGAACGAAAAGCCCCAGAGGGAAAGTGAAGATGCGTGGCCATACAGACAACAGAAAAATGCCGATCCTCCAATAAGCACGAGCAATCCAAATGCTAAATCACCGCCAGCCCAATTCCGTGGGGAAGTAATTTCCAGGAAACTGAATTTTGATTTGCCTTTCGATGAGTCTTCGCTGTGTAACCGATTGTCGGGAATCGGAAAAATACGTCGTTCAAGAAAATCGAAAATTAGAAAACATGTCCCAACTAATGCGAGTAGAGTTGCAAAAAGTGTGAAGGGTATCTCTATACGTGCCGGTTCAGACCATTCTGTAAAATTGTGGACGTTCACTTGCTCCAAAGACCTGTTAAAAAAACTGTCATTTGCTTCCCGTTGTATCCGGGAATCGGAAACGAAAGATTTTGTTATGAGTGGTGTAAGTGCTTGGCCCACGGGATAACCCAATGAGACGAGATGCAACGGAAACGCCGCTCGATCTCCCCACATGGAACTAATTGCGTAAGGTTCCACTGAAACAAAAACATGTTATAAATATATTGAAAGTTGAAGTTCCAATTAAAATTCAGCACAAAACAAAACAAATCCCTGAGTAATACCCCCCGGGTCTCATAGATTAAACTGAATGTTGGATTATCCATTAAGCTTCAATTTATGCACCATGCAAAGTAGAGCCCGCATCATAAGTCCTGGGACTCATAGATTAAGAGAAATTGTAACAACCAGGAAATAGCCCAAAGAATGCGGTTACCGAATGTAGCTCGAAAATTTCAACGGTGGATGTAGGGGCTTAACAAGGCGGCGGCGTGGGAAAAGGGGTGACGCATTTGACAGCTCAAATTGACAGGGCTCTCATTAATTCAGGAAAGTTACACCTAGTGACACTTTCCTGACACAGAATATGGTTGCACTGTCTTGGGCCAATAGCTGGTTAGTGTAAAATACAGAAATATACTAACTGACCCCAGACTGCGCACATTCTTAGTCGTGACATCCTTGGTTTCAAAATTCAGTTGGAGTTGTGGGATAACTCAACACAATGACATTAAAAAGAACACATTTAGAAGTGCAAACTGAAAAATGTTGACGATTTTCTATTTGAAAGTCTCAAGAGGCATATGACACGTAAAGGCCGCTTTTGAAGAGATAATTGACCATGTCTTAAGTTCGATTCATTTAGTAGATGGCAACAAAATTGTAAACAAATGAGCTTAAATTAAAAAATACGTTTGTAGCTTTTATCGAATTGCTTTGCAACTGTACCACTAGGTGGAAAAATTAATGCGGCACCATGAAATAGTGAAGACGTATTTACGTATGTGGCCACGTCGATGGAAGTAAAGTTCACGCAGATGCAATTCCACACCGTACGCCGTTATTATCCACTTAACGTTGATGTCGCACACTTACGAATGTAGAGGAGTGTACCAGGAGACGCGCCGACGAATACTAGTACACCAAGCACCTCAACACATGGCGCAAAAGGTAACATTGCGTAAAAAAGACCACCAGCAATGCAGCCACCAGCAACCACCAAGTTACTACTGAAACAACAATATATGGACACATACAGGGGGAAACAAGTACACGCGCATGCATTAGCACATAAGCACAGAGAGAGAGAGAGAGAGAGAGAGAGAGAGA
>NMRA01000195.1:73484-137196 GCA_002633005.1 Phoronis australis | reverse complement strand
GGGGAGGAAAGAAGGGGCAGGGGGAGGGGGGAAGGAGAGGGAGATATGTAACACAACAAATTTGAAAGTAATGTTAAAATGTAACTTGCAGGCTAATTCATTATCCCTGGGATTGTTTGGCTGCAATAGTTACTGTAGAAACATAACATATGGCCTGGAATATGAATATAAAATAGGTTGATAATTGCCAAATGATGTTAAGAACGACTTTTGTTGGGAAAAGGGTCTGTCGCAACTACCTGGCGTCGTGCTGGGGAGGAGCCCTTCATGATGCTGCCACGGGAAGCCTGCAAAGTACGTCATTAGTGCAAAGGTCATCTGTTCGCAAAATGTTTGTTTCCATCTTGTAAGGGGCTTTGGATATAAAGCTTTTGATGCCATTAAGTGTCACAAGGGTGCACCAAAATAGTTTGAACGCCCAAGTCAGTCATTCGACACATCGGCCAATTTCCATATGGTAATCTTCATGGCTTGACAGATAGAGAAGCAAAAGACTAATTACAGACTAAAAATAATTAAAATGACCAATAGTTGTTGCAGAATACACTGTAGGTCAAATTCATCACAAAATAGAAAGATGCTGTCGTCTTCATGATAAAAATTCGTTTGTCCAGTTCCATGAAAAAGCAGCAACGACCTCGGAAATGACAGAGGCAAAGACAAAGCAAATTACCATTGGGGAGCAGAGCTGTACTTGGATTGATCCGAAACTGGCCGTCATCAGAAGACATCTCCATATGAACAGATCTGCTAAATTTCAGGAAGATCTTGCAAAGAGCAGGGGGATACAGCCGTGGAGTCAAGAAAACTCGTCACTAGGAGGAGCCAGAATAGTTCAACACGTCCGAAAATCACCGTCAGCCTCGGTATTCGGATCAGGAAAGCGGGTCTCAATTCTAATAATGGTCCTTCAAGAGGTATAGTGGATGATGAGGTTGATGTCAAAAGCGTGCTCAAACTTTGTTAAAATGGCTACAAAGTGGCGCAGACTACATCAAATCCGTCTGGAAATGAAGAGGTGTCGTCGTATCCTTAATAGAAAACCATTTATTAAATTCCCTAAAAATCAACGAGATTCAAAGGTACAAAGAACAATGAACAAAACACTGCCACTAGGGGGCTCAGCACTAGTTGGTTCCAAAACAGTAAAATGACAACTAGATACCCCAAATTCATCAGAAAGCGAGAGAATATCGTCATATGCCTATATGCCAAATTTCATGAAAAAACGTTGACAACCTTTCAACATACCGTTACAAAGGTAAACGTAAAAAAATGGAATTGCCACAAAGGGGCGCACTGGTAGTCGGATCCTCAAGAAATTCGTTGTCCTCGGTCGTCAGTTTTTCAGGAACACAGCTGCCAAATCTCACCAATAGTGTGACAGACATGGTTGGCACAATGCACCCACATACAACTACATGTATGTGAGTGCATAAAAAACAATTCACGCACAATTTCGGTAGTGCTCCATGAAAATAGAATGCGTTGTAACTGTTAGGTTAGAGCTGGTCCGTGCATTTGCGGACTTATAGTATAAAGCACTGTAAAATAGAAAAGAGAGAAGTAAACTCACCTTTTAGGAAACTTGCTCATCAAAAAAGTCACCAAAGGCGCAATAAGTAGGAAATTCAGTTGACCGACTGACATGGTGGTCGCCATGGTTGCGTAGTTGGCTTTGGATTGTACGATAAGATCCGGTAAACAGATGCCAGTGTTCGTCTCCGCACATGCCTTGGGATGAACGAAAATCAGAATGAGACATCAGGAATGGTAACCACGACAAAATCGATACGCTTACATATAACTTCAGTAACAGTTACACTACAGACCTGGAATGCCAACTCCTGCACTTGGCCTATGTGTTCTATGGTTAGAACTTGCGACCCTGAGAAGGGCTCCATGAGCTTGCTCTTTGAATTTCCGCCTATCTAGTAGAGTGAGTTGTGATCGAGCCTTTTAGTTATCAAAGCAAACATAATTCTTTTGCTTCATTTACATTTCGTCATTTTTGTTCATCAAGCTTGGCTCTTGAGACACGGTTCCAGACAACCAATGATTTCTCGGCAAAATTAGGCAACAAACAATAGTCATTCTTTGTAAGCACTGACCTGAAGCCCTGACTGGATGACGGAAGCACTCTTACGTCTTTTCAGCTCCACAGCTAATCAAACTACGTTCTCAACAAGACGTTTGCGGGTGCTAAAGTCATATTACAGTACAGTATTTTACGGAGAGACGTGGCATAATATTTATTTGTTTCAATGTTTTCGCACTGCCCAGGTGCTATTTTTAGTTAAATCGAATTGTGACAAGTAGCCCAAAACTTATATGTAGTACTTATCAAAGCCAGTGAAATAAAATTTTAAGAGATGAAAAATTTATCTTGTAAAATAATGCAATCCCAATACTTTGTCTTGCTGACAAAGTCCAGTGTAGTTAGCAACCCCCTTTTGGCGAACGGTCTTCTAGTCCTCCACCCACACCATCAAAATGTCCCGCTTATGACACACGGCGAAATCGACATATCACCACATACCATTATATTTTGCCACGCGGCAAACTCATGTTATCCGTTTTGAATTCAAAATTAAACAGGGCGTTTCATTGATTTTTTTTCTTCACTCACAATTTCTCAATGACTTCGACAAAAAACAAAAAAAAACACCGTCGGACGTTTTGCGTGTTACGTGTCCAGCTCCAAAATGCCCTGTCTACGCTTTTTGTTTGTTGCGGAAAATATTTCACAACTTGCATTTTTGCTCAGACCCAGATGTCCTGTTTCTTAACGCAAACCCCCAATTTTTAATCCAGTTGCTCATTTTTCATTCCTGGATGTTGACCGTGACAACAACGCAACAGGTGCTCCAAATACCATTAGATAGGTGTAAACCTGCACGTTTATTGGGGGGGAGGCATTTTCTAACTGTTCTTTCTGACATTTATAAACATTAGGATAGTATGGTGGTCATGAGCGGTGGTCTGCAAATTCTTGCGCTAGGTAGATACATGTATCCGGTTATGCGGTTATCTTTAATCCATTTCTCGTTTTTTACGGAAGTTACACCCCCTGTCAAACTTACCACCAAAAAGGAGAACATAATATAAGCCACTAATTTACAGATGAAGTAATTTCGTGTTCTTGCTGGTAGAGGTGGTTGCGCTTCCTCCTCTTTGGAATCTTCGTTGTTTGAATTCCGCTGCGTTGTCCTGTTCGACATAATTCGTAAACATCCCATTTGGAGAGTTTCGCTTAGCCGTGTTCTCTGCTGTATAGTTCTGAATCATATAATACCAAGACAATCTGAAGTTCTTGATGACCATGGACCGTTCAAGAAGATCTCTCGTCCAATATAACATGAAATTCAGACAAGTCAATATTATCCACAAAAATACATCAAACAAGAAACGAAAGGTGATTTATTTTTCTAAGGATTACTCAGATGACATCTTTCGTTTCGATAGCTGATAAACAAAAACATGACGTAAGAGCTAATGTGCTCATTCAAGTAAAACATTAAAAATAGTATTAAACAGAAACGTTTCAATAAATGACACCGCCATTTAGTTGTAGAATGTAAAATTACTCATGAATACAAGCACTTGCCCGTTTCGATGATTATAATAAAGTAGAAGTGAATTCAAGCGTTCATTCTCTTCCAAATGGGCGATGGTGGGATGGGAGGCACTATCATGTTAACAAATTGTCTAGTCGAGTAAGAGTCGTGAGAAAACATAGATGGGGAAATTAAGATACTGTATAACTAAACCCAATTCCGGATTAGTCTTTGCGGACTTTTGGATAGATAACTTATTAGTAAAAGGGGAAACCACCCAGTGAGACAATTACAACTTTGTCAAACTCTGGCCTAAACAAATTTCGGCCTTGCCTCCTACGATCCTTGCCTCATTAAGATATGTAAAATTCAAAAGTTGAATACTGATCAAAATACACCATTATTGGAATTCAATTTTATCCATTCATCGTAAATTCTTGGTCAATTGCAATGTTCAAATATTTTAATACTAGGCACACATGGAATTAAAATTTCTTGAAAAGTTATGTTTTTTAAGTAAATGGTATTGATGCTGTGCTATTTTTTCAAGAGGTTGTTTTGGTAACGCGTTATTTGCTAAGGTGTCTTTCTAAAACGCGCACCAACAGAGTTTGTGGTTTACTTAACATGGATATCAAACAGCGGTAGTCATGCCTATCGTATTCTGTTAACAAGCCTTTTATCCCATACGCGTTGAATCTGTCGAGGGAAATACGGCCACGTAAATATGTTTTCCGTATTCACCTCCCTCATTACTTCACCAGTGACCTCTGACATTGAAGGTTCAAAAGGTAGGTCAATGTCGACTCGACGTCATTATTTAGCCGGTTAAATCATAAAACTTTCGTAAAATAGCTTAAAGTAATACAATTGCAGCAGTGTAAATACCACTAGACATGCAACCAGCTCTCAATCGAAACACCTGGAACAGGACTGTTAGTTATACGACAGTCCTGTCTCAGTTTCAATTGCTAAGATATATCGTCTGCAACTCGGGCACCGATTCCTCACCAATAACAAACATAATTGTTGTCACTGCATGGCCATGACAGCACCCGATACTATCGGCGACAGTATTACACGAGCAGCAACGACGACTGTCCCAGCAACACATGAGCCTACCCATGCTACAGAATCCGTGGCCAGCCAGCTAGCTGTATCAACAGACTATCGTATATTTAATATATTGTACAGCTTTGTACCAAGGCTACAGAATCCGTAGATATGCGACAACGTGTAGGCTACGCGCTCCAGTCAATCACCTAGATTCTTGAATGAGTGCAGCTACACGATGAGGATGTCGCAATGTTTTAAATATTCTTATTATTTATTTATTTTTGAAACATGATACAAGTTCAATGCACTGTCGTTTTCACAGTTTTTATCAATTTCAAGTAATAAGCTGTTACATTTAAAACTGTTTTATTTTACTAGAGTAAGTTTTTTTAGGTATTTATTATCATTTACAAACAATTACAATAACAAACAAACAAATTAGTACACCATTCATTCACGCATGGACACCACAGGAAGACCATTCTCGTATCTTGTTTAAAGTAAATATATTCTAGATGTAGTTAACAGGAACAATAAACTTTTCCCATTTCGCAGAGAAGCTGTGATATACAAAGTTTTTATATGCAATTATTTTTTCAGCATTATAGTACTGATAAGTATACATGTATGTAAAGAACTTGTGAAAATTAGGAATATTTTTGTGACATCTCGCCTTGTAATTGCACTGTTTAGCTAGTAGAAGCAAATGTTAAAGGAAAATCATGCGTCTTGTAAAGTCCAAGAATAACACTATCGTAAGAGAGACGGTTGGGAAGCTGAATGCGACAATCTACCAAACAGCGTTGAATTTCGTCAGCTCCGACTTTTTAGTAAATACTTGATCTCAGTTATTCTTGCAGTGAAGTTTTTATGCGTCATACTATCCAATTGAGTGTCAAAATCCACCCCCACAAATCTAAACGTTTTTTTTTGTCCAAGAAAGAATTTATTTTGTAGGAATCACGTAATCACTACCAGTTTTAGTTCCAAACCATATGGCTTTTGTTTTATCCACATTCACTTGGAGACCGGAGACACTAGCAAACAAATGTAATACATTTAAGGTGCTAGCCAATGACAAATTCGACCCATCCAACATAATTGATGTGTCGTCCGTAAATAGCGAAATCAAATATTCCTTATTCCATGCAACTACACCAGCAATATTTTTATTATTCTTGATTAAATACGCCAAAATCTCCGCGCACAACTTTAAAAATGTAGTGAGACAAAGGGTCACACTGTCTGCAGCCACGCCAAATATTGATCCAAGAAGATGGGTGACCATTTACGACAACACAGGACTTAATATTACTGTAAAATACTTTCACCCACCTTCTGATCGACCAACCAAAATTAAGGAAAGATAAAGTTTCTTAAATAAAATTCCACGACAATGAATCAAGTGCTTTCTCAAAATCAATCAATAAAAGCAATCCAGGTCTTTTAGCTGGCTGGGCATAAAACATTAAATCACATAAGGTGAGGATATTTTCGTTCATATTTCTTCCAGAAACGAAACCTGTCCGGTTCTTACTGATTACTATTCCCAAAACGGACTTTAACCGTTCAGCCACTTCCGAAGAAGCTACATGTAATTTATATGTAACATTGAGTAAGGATATGGGTCTCCAGTTTTTCAAATGTTTACTTTTATCTGCTCCCTTAGGGATGCATGAGATCACTCCCTCTTTCTATGTTGAGAATAACTGGTCAACAGCAAAATCAGTATTAAGTGAGCGAACAACGAAATGTCTAGTGTCAGCCCAAAAAAATTTTAAAAAAAATCACTGAAAAACAATCAGAGCCTGGGCTCTTGTTGTTTTTCATTTTTTCAAGCATTGTGTGACTTCTTCATATAAAAGAAGATCTCCTAATTTTTCTTTTTCTGTCTCATTCAGTTTGGAGTATTGTCAGATTTCCACAAAAAGGCATAAATTATTTTGAAATGCCCTTTTTTAAAGTGAAGAAAATATTTTAAAGGCTTTTCACCTTCTTCAATCCATCTTGTCCTCGACCAAGTTATAAGACCTCTTGACTTCTTTTGCCTCTGTATAGTAAGTTAGCAACATGACGCGCACGTATATACACATCAGGTTGTGATTAGCCACGTAAACAGTAGGGGTGAAGTATTTATAAAACGCCGAAAGAAAACAAAAAGAAACTCACGAATTCGATGCGTATGGGATAAATACAAAACGTAACTCGCTAGGCGTACATGGAATAATATCCCACTTGACATTATTCCGCGTATCGACCGAGACCGTGTTTCTGATGAAATTAACATTTTGCTTTTCTCATCCCATTTTAGAATACTACCACTGCTGTCACCACTGAAAATGTTGTGCGCCGCCATAACCACGCTGTTACAATATATTGATGATACAGCCGTAAAATAACTATGTAGGGAAGGTAATCGTTATCATCTCTAGAGAAAATAACCCCGTCGTATAAGGATTGCGGTATTTAGAAGAAATCCTCTCCTTATGTCGAATCACTCAGGTCTCACAATAATTCTGTACTGGAGTTACTGTCAAAAAAGAACTTGAAAAACACCTTACAAATGACAACTGAACAAAAAATATAGCACACATCATAAACATATCGTACAACATTTCAACACAATTAAAACAACAAAAACAGACTCGTTGTTATAAGTAGGTCTACTTTTACATAGCCTCGGGACACCTGAGCAGGCTGAAACAAAAACTTCCATAATCAAACTATTTATTCGAGCAGTCCTTCGTTCAGTTGCCCAAAATGGCAACTGGTCATTTTTGACACTGGGCGAGCTACTCGCGGTAACCTAATATCAAGAGCATGCGCGGTGTGCAAATGGTCAGGAAGGACTACTCGAAGAAAAAGTTTGATTACTGGAGTATTTGCTATAGCTGGAAGGATTTACAGATAATGATGGCCTCCCAAGGTGTCTTTTTATACCCAAAGACTATTGTAACAACGTGACTTTGAGGTTTTAACCGGTAGTATTCGTAATTCGCCAAAATGCGTCTAGCGTATGAAGCGTATGAAGCAGCCATAGGAGATTAACCGTCTCTGTTGGGGTCAGGAGACTGTGCTACGCCTGTTCAATATTCAAATAAAAGTAGGGTCCAAAAGTACAAGTAGCAGAAGGCTATGTCTGATAATTCGTTGTTTGGATGTCAATTTTCCGATTAGCGGTTAGTTTGTTATTGCTGCTACGTTGCATGGTATAAACACACAATTTCCTGACGAAGCCGCTAAGACCTCTGACGATTTGTGTATTAATGCGCGTCTAAAAAATACCGGTACATAGACATCTTAATACTATAGACCGGGCGCATGCGCTATTGCAACTGACAAATTGACGCCATATTGGAGAGTGCTACTAGTCACGTGACAGGAGTAACTGTTGTGTAAACAAACGGGGTAAATTTTTCCTTTCAAAGCGCGAGATCTACCAAATAAAGAGGCCGAAGGGTGTAATGTTTTCCAGAAACATGCAAAACATGTGATTTATCACTTACATGCGTTTCTAAGATTTAATCAGGTTATAGGGAAGATATCAAACTATTAGAAGATCGCAACCAGTGGAAGATTCTCGAGTGGCCTGAGCGGCTGCATGGTTGTCAATCCACAGCGAGCGGTATATTTTTTCGTTTTTCAAGATCGCACAAACTTATCATTTAATTCGTGCCGCTCGATGCAAATACATTATAACCAGGAGACGTGCCGATCACTCGCGACGAACTTCCGTGGTGCCCCAACAAGCCTTTTCATTGAGTATTGAACAATGACCCAGGGTAACTATGTAAAATTAAAGTATGATCCGGGTCGCTTTTAATGGGGTTTAAATTTAATATAAACTACTGTGAAAATGACCTCCTTGATGTCATATAAATAAAAAGCATGTTTTTAAAGATCATCTTGGCGTTCTTCCGTTCCGTACAGCTGTTTTGAGCCGTGTTATATCATCTAGCTCCAGTGTGAGTATACTCTTTTGTCTGGTAGGACAACATGCAGATAAATTATAACCGATCACATGTGAAAACAGTCAAACCCAGTACTTTGGTACGTTCGGATAGAATAGATTGTCTTAACTTCGATTTTAGTTGGGCGATGTTGGTGATTCAAAATCTACATGTACATGTATAAGCTTGATCAGTTTTCTTGGGCAATTCAGAAATGTCATCGGTTTATGTTCAAATATTTTATAACCGCACAACCGAGTGAAGATATAAGATACATGTACGGTCTTATCGGAGATTAGAGCAATTTTCGAACAAAAGAGAGCTCACCTTCCAACCCTAATTGCCAGAAGGCACTTAATTAAAGGAAAATGCCACCCAATTTTATTAGTCTGTTTTAGCGGCTGAATCGGTCTATATCCACATCACCCCGTATACGGTAGATCTTACCTCGCCGAGATGCGTCGCGTTAACCTGTGAGGAAGGTGAGAAACGACGCAGTGACGTCAGTGGTTCTTCTGCAGAGTGAGTGTCACTATGGCTAACCGTGAATCTGTAAGGAAAGCGGGTATATCATTTTTGATTTCCTCGAGAGCCCATAAAGCTTCGGAAATGGCTCGCGGTAGTGAAGAATGAAAAATTCGCTGTTATTACCAAGTATGACGCTATGAAACTTCTCCATGTCTTTCAGTGGCCTGCATTTTATCGGATCGGTTGTTGATAAGTTTTTGATGTTGGAGAATTGTAGTTGGCCGCAATTACAAATTAATCAAGGCGTGAGAACATATAACCTTTTTATAACCTCTTTGATGACTGACTCGTTCCTTAGGCTTCTGTTTGGTCCTCTGGGTGTAGGATCTTTTTCACAACCCTAAAAAACGTCGTTAGCACAGCTCTGTTTAGATGAGGTGCAAAACCAGGACGGGTCCGTGAGACACATATTCGCTTCCCCAAGAAGGTGTTTCACTTGCGGAATTTCGTGGCAGCAGACGCAAGCGTCATTGAGACGTTTCCACTATCGTAGAGTTAACTCACTGACACCATGATAAGTCATTCAAACGGTTTTCGGAACTATCCACATATTCCGTTGGCAGTGTATTTCGGTTCGAATTGATAGTCTGTAAATCCAGACGATCTACCTGTGAAGTCTTCCTCGGATGAGCACTTGTCTAATCGGGATTGCGAGTTAAGTTCCACGTCGAAGTTTATTATTGTGCGTTCTGTTCAAAATGAAATATTCTCTCCCTAACCAATGCTTATATAAAACTGAAACAAAGTCTGTCTCATTAAATACAAGTTGTACTACCTTGGAGTGTTGTTGAATGCAAATGTTTGGAGAAGCCAGCTATATAAATCACTGCGTTACGGCTTTAGATGAAATAAACTAACTGACCGGGCACTGAGGCCGTGTGAGCGCATGCTAATTCATTGTTAGCTGACAGAAAGCTGTTGTGAAACAATAAATCGAGTTTGTATCCTATGGTTACATGTTAGGGGAATCTTAATTTAGGTATTGATATGCTCATTATTCGAATCATTGTAACTGCTCAACTTTTGCCCTGACGGTTCTGTCGTAAACGTAGAGCTAGTAAGGAGATTTGCAGTTTCGCAGCTAATTCACAGAAATATTTACGTGTACATTTTTTTTTCTTTGGCTCACTAGTATACATGTATTCTTTTCGTTACTGGAAGCTTAGTTTACAACTTTGGCTGGTTTATGTGCGTGGTGTCTTCTGTCCGGCTGTGATGGGCTTGATCGGGTTCCGAGCCACCGGCCGGGATAGCAAGCGTTTTTTTGTGCTTAAATCTGAAAAAATCGCAACTCTAAAATTACAACACACAGCTATGTTCTCAGTATTTCAAGGACGATAATTTGAATTTATCACGGAATAGACTCCAAACTCCCGCGACCGTCCTTGCTAAATTGGCCTACCGAACTTTGTAGGATACGCTACGCTCAAATACCTAAAAATCCGTACAAGCGAAATAAAATAACACTTTTTTTCAATAACTCGATGTATTTGAAAATTTTTTCATCGAATTTTGATGATTTATTGGTGGTGTAAACCGATGAATTCAAGAGATAAGCTGACACCAGAAAGAATGTTGTGAACTGTTGAACAAACTGCATTCGAACCTCTGGTGTCATTGGTTCGGTCGGCCGTCAAGTGTCATGTGAAAGAGCTGGACTTGCTGTTATCGAGTGGAACTACTCGATCTACGCTGATACAAATTAGGTTGTTGTGGCATTCTCCTTTAATATGTATTCAGTTTAAGATATTGGCTACAGCGGTAATCCGCTCAACTTGTTGTGACAAGTTAGACTCAATAGGAGAACGCCTTGATGTAAAAAGCAAAGAACACAGACTCATTTTTTTCCTGTGCATCGCTCGGAATTGCCAATGTACATGTACAAATATTCTTCTCTCACACACGGTATCCCCCCCAATCAAGCACCAGCCACTTGTTGGCGTTTTGTAGTACATGTACCCCCACACAATGTAATTGTGTGCTCACAAAACGATCAGCCCTACTCCCACACATTATTTCTGTTCCTATCCATCCCCATCCTTAATCTGATATACGTATTGCGCGACTCTCAGCCTAGAAATTTAAAATAAATTCTCACACGCACACTGTCTGCTTATCCCAGCCCCGTGTAGCGGGGGAACCGTTGGATAATGCCTGGACAGGTTTTCAAGGGCGTGAGGTCGTTTTTTATGGGCTGGTAATTCTTCACATTAAATTTAGACCCAGTGAAAAAAATAACCGGGGTCATTTTCACGGGGTCATAATTAATGGTACATCGGCTCGGTTGGGTATTTATCAATTAGTTATCAAGTAGGAAATTCTGTAATTTGGGTAAAGGTTGGTTGCGCAATTCAGTCGTACAGGATTGATTGATTACCACGCTCTTTACTTTTCTGCGCAAGTTTCTTCACAAAACATAGAGCTCTTAAGCAAGTAGTTCAAATCTGCAAAATTTCCAATATCAACTTCGACATCAGTACAGATTCTGCAGGTATTTGTTAGTTTTTATACAACAGAAAACATCTGATTTTGGAATACATATTAAGAAATGAGTTTATAAAGCAGTACATACATTGTATTTCAATAGAGAATACACTGTTCACTTAGATGTACTGATTTAGATGGTGGCGAGAAAGTTCGGGGATGTTATTTTTCAGTACAAGTAAAAATACATTTGCTTGTCATTAATACGAAATATTTACTTAAATATAATGAGCAAACAGCATCATCGTTGGATGACAGCATATGCTGGTCAATAATTATCATTTTAATTGATCTTATATGACCTCAATCGCCACGACTGATGTAGTAACAAGGCATATAGTCGCTCCGCTTAAGTTATGGTGTCAGAACATAAAAACCTGGTTGCAGCGCCAATAAACTCATGGCCGAACCAAAAACCCATGACTCAATGGCAGGGCAAAAACAAACTTTGGCTGCAGGCATAACACTGTGAGACATAGCATTTCCTGAATGATGCCGTAGGGCGCTTGGTGTTCTCCGCCATTTTTTTCCTGTTTAAAACTCTCCAATATGGCGTCATATGTTGACAGCATGTATCTGCATGAGTGGCCCACGCCCGTTCTATGTCTATGTACTGGTAGTTCAAAATGCATGTAGTTCACGCGATAGGTCGGTATGATAAATATGTTTTACAACGCAAGTGATGATATCTGTGGGTTATTACCAATCGATAGGTGATATGCAAGCGCGATTTGAACTCGGGCTGCACCCTCGTTTAAATCAGTATGCATATCACCCCATCTCGATACACTAACCTACAGTTATCATCAAGTACATTGTATATATAGATATAACTGAAGCGTATATATATGTGTGTGTGTGTGTGTGTGTGTGTGTGTGTGCGTGTGCGTGTGCGTGTGCGTGTGCGTGTGCGTGTGTGTGTGTGTATTAGATAATGAGACTAACCTGATGTGCTGTGAAACTGCGTCCCAACACTTGAAAACTAATAGATAATATATTGCAATTTCGGGCTGTAAATTCTCTTCTTACTTGGACGAGTCTGCTCATAAAAGAATGAGTCAACTACATGTACGAGACTGCTTGATAATCCACTCCACGAGGTCAGAGCCTTCATCCAATCAGAACTGCAGAATGGTGAATCTGAACGAACGCCTTTTCGGACAGCTGACGTCACACGTATGCTGGCGCTCCCAGTGGAGGTCAGGAATATTCATGAACCAGGAAGTACAAAGCCTGGCAACGGCATTTGGCTTGCGAACCGATTTGTACGGTAGGATGTTGGGTCATGGTTTTTTGAAGAAACACCATGTCCCAAAAATGAATGATATTCGCAAGTTAAGTTACAAGTTTCGAAGCGTTGGCTGTGTGTTTTTCAAGAAACCGTACTTGGTAATTTTCAAGTAATTTTTTTCAATAATTCTGGCAGTGAACCACAATTTAGTCTTTACTAAATCAAATGCTACACTTTTTCACACCAATTAATTAAAACATTTTTGGTCAAATCAAAGAATCAGGCAAAAATGGGCAGCTAAAAACTGCTTTAGGATTTTTAAAATGAACATCAGAGATTCATTATTAGAAAGTCTCTTTGAAATAATATTTTGACTAATTTTGATATTTTGCATTTAAATGGAATATAATCAGAATTGCAATTGGCCATTTTGCACACGCTACTGATCACCTCGCCTGCAAAATGGACCACATTTAACCATGGTTCACTTGGTCAACCATGGTTCACCATTGTCAACATGGGTCAACCATAGTTGTACAACCATAGTTATATAATGTCTTGTTATGTTGAAACCATGATTGACTCCGTAGTAATCACGATTGGCCAGTGCTATCAACCGTTGCTGACCTTTAAAACCGTACTTTACAAAGCTGACTGAGCAAAGGAGCAGCTTGCGGACCGTACTAGGCCAACGTTTTATTGAAAATTGCCCTGCGAAACTCATGTTTGGAAATGATGAACAGAGTTTACAGACCATTCGAACGAAATTTTCAACAAGAATTCTCAGCGATTAATTGTTTATGAAAATCAAGTCTAAGCTCCTTAAATGAAAAGGTAGTTTTTGGGGTGTATAGCGCGCCGGTGTACGAATCAAAACTGAACCCGAAGACATTTCCTACTAGTGATGCATTAGGTTTGAGGATATGTACAAAAATATATGAAAGTTGTACATAAACTCACTTGTTTGCTTCTCATAATCGTTTCTAAACATTCTGCAGTGTTTTATATGGAATTAAATGCCAACGAAGTTTGAACTTGTAAGCATCTTTTTTGTCAAAGAGTGGTTTTGAGGATACCAAGTGCTTGAAGACAAAATGGAGAACGAAGGTGCTTCCTGGAGAGTTTTCGTAAACAATGTGAGATAACGAAAGCTTAATGGCTTCAATCAGGCATGAGACACTTCAGAACATCTGACATGCTGTAAAGTACCTCACAAATCAAGGCCAGCACCACAGTATGAACTCCTACTAGCCACTAGGTAATGTTGTGACTGCAGAAGGATTAGCGGTAGAGTCGAATATAAACGCATTTAATCACACGCCATTGTAAAAGCCGAGATTACCCAACCCAGGAATCGAACCAGCGACCCCCATAAAACTGGCGAGCGTGCTCATGTCGTGAACACATCCACTAAAACAAGAAACTGTAGGAACACCGCATTTATCCACATTCACTCTTATCAGGCTTCTATTGTGAGTCAGCATGCGTGAATAATTGGCTGATAAGCCACCTCTAGAACTACTTTTGGCTGAATGGATGACCAGGCCATAAAATGATAATATTAGCCAAGACCAGTTACTAATGCAACAAAGAATAATGTCGTAGTATCACCTAGCCTTGGTGGAAAGCTGTATTGGCTCTAATAAACGCTTAGAAAAAATCATTTCACGGGGAGGGGATTCTTATTGTAGCCTACGCCGCCTACGGCAGTTGAAAGCCGGTTTCCCAAACGGGTAAAATCGGAAGCTAGGATTCATAAAATTTACGCTTTGTGACGAATTTTTAGCCTATGACAGTCTTTCTACAAAATTGTGGTGCATTGCTATGAACTTCCGTTGTTAAATTACGATAATTTTTCAAAAAATTGTGCTCATCACAGGGCGAAAACTTGCCGACTGATGCGTCGCCGCTGAATCGCCATCGTCAATAGGAAAACTTGTACTCTTGAATAAAAATATAGTTTCGACTCAACAAATTACCTGAAATCTTCCTGATGTTTTACAATTTTTAAAGTTCATGTGGAGTCCAGATTAATTGCGATTAAGTCCAAATGTGCGCTACATCGTACTCCACAACAAGAGAAAAATCTCTGGATGAACACACATGTTGTTGTCACGTGACGTTTGTTTTGAAGGTCGTCTGTGTATGAGAGTGAGTGAGCGTGCGTGTGCGGGTCATCGACGATAGACTTTTTTGTTACAAAAGGCGGAGGATTATGCAAGAAAATGGCGTTTACTAGATTGTTTTTCACTTAAACGGCTGTAACGTGCAAGGTGAGTGCTGGTTAACTCACAGATTTTGTGTGCACAGGCCGACTGTCGTTAGCTCTGCCGTGGAGTATTAATAGTCCAAGGCTCGATCTACATGTTGGGGACGAAATGAACTACCCGGGCTGTGTGAAATTTCTGGGTCTAACGGAGACACTGACGCAGTGGTCAGTCAGATCGCTGTATCAAGACTATAGTCAAAATCCAAATTCGTTTTATCGTGTCCCTGTCAATAATAACGGCATGTTAAAGCCTTCTTAATTTTCGTACTTCAGGAACATAACAATCACGTGTTTTGTACACATACGCGCACGCCGCAGATCACATCTCGGAAATTGCCGATTTGACGGATGACAATGAATGAACACAATGAAATTAACAACGTCGTTTTACAGCTTGTAAGATTCATAATAAAAGTATTTTGAATATTGCAATGCATGTGTTCCAAAATCTAAATAACTTGGGTCCTATATTTTTGTATTAGTGCGCGCTGAATGAAAGTAATCGTGAGTGTTGCTGTGTTGCAAAATCTCTTATCCTGGGCCGATTTGAAAAATTCAAAGTTGTACTCATATTTGTTTTCGCTCCACTTTTCAAATATTACAGTAAAAACTACGTAAAACTCTCACCATAAAAAGTACAGTCTGCTAGCTAGATTGTAATCAGCTGATCATATCCGCATGAGCGAAGCCAATTATCCTCGCTTGTGACTCGATGACTAGAGCAGCCTGGCGGCATCCCTTTGATCGTGAGCCGAGTGCGACTCAGCCAAGGTGGATAAATACGGTCTAGTTCAATTTTCCATACCCCGTCGTTTACCTTAACCACTGGGGTTAGAACCAATTTTATTTAGTGGGAATGTTCATAGCATGCTTACCATTCAGTCAATAGGCAATTGCCCATTAGCGAGTAGCTAACTGAGGCTCATTTGATTGACCGGAAGTACATCTACAACATTCCTGACCTCACTTTCTTCCGGAACAGGCACGTCCTAGAAAGGTGAACACCAGGTTGTCTCATATACAGGTCGTAAATTTCCCTCGGTACCTTTACTTCCACAACTCAGGTGAACACAACGGTTGTTTCTCAGCAGGTCCTCGACTCCTCACCGTCACCATCCATGCTTGCTGTCCGAGGTCTGCGGGTCCTAATAGCGTGCAGTTCTTCATCGGAGGATCATCGGTTTGCCGACTTCGCCATTTATAGTAATAGCTGAGATTATCCGACCGGGCAATCTAACCAGCGACCCCCATAAAACCAGGGAGCATGCTCACCAATCAGCTAACAGGCAATTGCCCGTTCGTGATTAGCTAACAGAGCCAGAGGCTCATATATGATTGACCGGAAGCACTTCTACAACATTATGTTCACCGAAGATAATTTGATTTTGAGCAGGAAGTGTCTGAACGCAGAACACCCAAGATCTAGAAGAAAGCCTGAACGAGGTATTGACCTCAATATTTCACTGTGGGTTTTGGCTCAGTTTGAACAGCTTCTTGTAGTGGGTGCAGGTGAGTGACTGGTTTTATGATTGAATTATTTATAACAATGTATAACTGATCATAATAGTGTCATAGCTCAGTATTGTAATAGTTGACATCTGCCTGAACACTGCAATAAAGCATTTGCTGTGTTGATCATGTAGAGAATTTCTCCCTTACACTGCTCAATGCTCAGATTCCCTTGGCCCCAGACAATTAACTTTTATGATGCTTATTCAGCACCCAGTTTGCATTGATGCTGATCTGAGCTAGCAAAGTGATGATTGTTATTGCACCCAAATTGGTTTTCATTGGCATTTGATGCACAGAGTTACAGCTTGCAACAGTGGAGAGTAAATTTTAACTTGGTACATTTTAAATACTACAAAGTGACAAAAAATTTTATACGTGTTGAATAGCACCATAATTTGTTATGGCCCGGGAGCTCTGCAGAAACCTTAGACATTTAGAAAGACTGAGAAGTATGCTGACATTTCATAGGAAATAGTCTTGATGTGCACTTCGGTTGACTTTCGATTGCATTATTCAATTGCACAGTTTGAAGTAAATTGATGACACTTTGCTCATAATGCCGAACATGCTATAAACATTCCCACTTAATAACATTGGTCCTAACCCCGCTTGTCAAGGTAAACGGTGGGGTTTGGACAATTGAACTAGACCGTATTTATCCACCTTCCCGGGTGAGAATTTGACACGTTTGACACGCTCTAAAAACGTGGAGTATTGGAACGCTCTAAAAATGTGTCGAACGTGTAAAACGTGGCATGTCAAACGTGTAAAATGTAGCGTGTCAAACGTGTCAAAAACGTGTAATTTTCGTTCCAATACTCCATGTTTGACACGCTTAGCATGTCAAACATGGCGATAAGCGTGTAAAACGTGGTGATAGCGTGTCGAACATGGTGTGCCAAAACGTGGCACTTTTGATACGCTAGCGTGTCGAACGTGGCGATGCGCGTGTAAAACGTGGTGATAGCGTGTCAAACGTGGCATGCCAAAACGTGGCAAAAACGTGGCACTTTTGACACGCTAGCGTGTCAAACGTGGCTATAGCGTGTCGAATGTGGCTTGCCAAAACGTGGCAAAAACATCGCACTTTTGACACCCTAGCCTGTCAAACGTGGTGCTTTTGACACGCTAGCCTGTAATCTGTGTCATTGCCATGGTAGCGACCCTACATTTAGCCAGAGGCCGTGTACAAGCCATAATGTTCTTGTTTATAGCAGCTCACCATCAACCATGGGAATCCATACTGAAAGCAAATGTATAAAGGGGTTTCTTCTTTAAGTTACAGTTTATTGTTACTATTAGTGTAAATAATCCAAAATATGATAATGATATAGAATCATTAAAAGGATAATGTAACTATCCAACTCTTACCACATACTGTTATCACTAAATTTCATTTCATCTAGAATAACATTAACACAGAAATAAGAAAATGGTTCAACATACAAATTTGAAGTGCTTAAGCTGCTATATATATGCACATAAGTCTAAGCTTTTGAGTCAGGCCAGTTGCTTTAAGACAGTTTATGAAGTAAAGAACATACGCACTTTGTAACACCTTTGAATTACCAAGAGTGATTCAACGTTTGTCATAACATTGAGTTCATGTTGATTTTGCAAACCTCTACACACAATGTCTTATCCTCATTCAAGCTGACACAAAATGTGAGTTGATCCAATAACAACAATATTATGAATTGATATACTACTGAAGATGAGAGGCGTTCCAACTTCATATATTTAACTGCATAGTCAACAGTTTCTACTGACTCTTGTTTTCTGTTACAATCAAACTTACCTGTAAAAAGAAGGACCATTTGCAAGAAAAGTTTATCAAGCCACTGTCAACCAGAGTATATACATACTAAACTTCTGTTAGAGCTGCACCACACTTGAAAACCATACTTCATAAGTGCTCTCCTGACATGATTGCACTCTCTGACAGTTAAACCAACTCTAACTCAGTATTTGGATATTTGAATAGGCAGTGAAAACTTTTGTTGCAAACCCTTTGATGTTATAAGGGAACATGTTTAATCATTCAAATTGGGTGATTACCTCCCAGTGGCCTTTTCAGAACTGCCAAGCCTATTTAAATTGTATCTTTATTGAAGAGTTCTATCATATTTTACACATTGGACACCCTAGCATGTAAAATTTTACACGTTTGACACCCTACCGTGTCACATTTTACACGTTTGATATGCTAGCGTGTCAAACTTTACACGTTTGACACGCTAACGTGGCAAATTTTACACGTTTGACACGTGAACGTGGCAAATTTTACACGTTTGACACGCTAACGTGGCAAATTTTACACGTTTGACACGCTAGCGTGTCATGTTTTTACACCTTTTGCGCGTTAACGTGGCAATTTTGACACGTATTACACGTTTTTTACATGTTTGACACGTTTGACACGCTCAAAGGTGTGTCAAACGTGTAAAATTCTCACCCGGGTTGGCTGAGTCGCGCTGGGCTCACGATCAAAGGGATGCCACCAAGCTGCTCTATTCATCGATTCACGAGCGAGGATAATTGGCTTCGCTCATGCGAATATGATCAGCTTATTACAATCTAGCTAGTAGACTGTACTTTTTATGGAAAGAGTTTTATGTAGTTTTTACTGCACAGTAATATTTGAAAAGAGGAGGGAAAACAAATATGAGTACAACTTTGAATTTTTCAAATCGGCACAGGGTAAGAGATTTTGCAACACAGCAACACTCACGATTATTTTCATTCGGCGCGCACGAATACAAAAATATAGGACCCAAGTTATTTACATTTTGGAACACATGCATTACAATATTCAAAATACGTTTATTATGAATCTTACAAGCTGTAAAACGACGTTCTTTAATTTCATAATGCTCATTCATTGTCATTCATCCGAGATATGTGATCTGCGGCGTGGGCGTATGAGTACAAAACACGTGATTGTTATGTTCCTGAAGTACGAAAAATTTTGAAACTTTAGCAGGCCGTTATTATTGACAGGGACACGATAAAACGAAATTTGGATTTTGACTAAAGTCTTGGTACAGCGATCTGGCTGACCACTGCGTCAGTGTCTCCGTTAGACCCAGAAATTTCACGCAGCCCTGGTAGTTCACCTCGTCCCGAACATGTAGATCGAGCCTTGGACTATTTAATACTCCACTGTAGAGCTAACGACCGTCGGCCTGTGCACACAAAATCTGTGAGTTAACCAGCACTCACCTTGCACGTTGTAGCCGTTTAAGTGAAAAACAATCTAGTAAACGCCATTTTTTTGCATATCCTCCGCCTTTTGTAACAAAAAAGTCGGTCGTCGATGACCCGCACACGCACGCTCACTCACTCTCATACGCAGACGAACTTCACAACAAACGTCACGTGACAACAACATGTGTGTTCATCCAGAGATTTTATTTCTTGTTGTGGGGTACGATGTAGCGCTGATTTGGACTTAATCGCAATTAATCTGGACTCCACATGATCTTTAAAAATTGTAAAACATAAGGAAGACTTCAGGTAATTTGTTGAGTCGAAACTATATTTTTATTCAAGAGTTCAAGTTTTCCTATTTACGATCGCGATTCAGCGACGCATCAGTCGGCAAGTTTTTGCCCTGTGATGGGCACAATTTTTTGAAACGTTTTCATAATTTAGCTACGGACGTTGATAGCATGCACCACAATTTTGTAGAAAAGACTGTCATAGGCTGCAAATTTGTCAGAGCGTAAATTTGATGAATCCTAGCTTCAGATTTTACCCAGTTTGGGAAACGGGGTTTCAACTGCTGTAGGCTACAATAAGTGTCCCCTCCCTGTGAAATGTATTTTTCTAAGTGTTTATTAGAGCCAATACAGTATACAGCTTTCCACCAAGGTTAGGTGATGCTATGGCATTATTCTTTGTTGCATTAGTAACTGGTCTTGGCTAATTATCATTTTATGGCCTGGTCATCCATTCAGCCAAAAGTAGTTCTAGAGGTGGCATATCAGCCAGTTATTCACGCATGCTGACTCACAATAGAAGCCTGATATGAGTGAAGGTGGATAAATGCGGTGTTCCTACTGTTTCTTGTGGTAGTGGATGTGTTCACCACATGGGAATTTAGAGCAGTGTCCTTGGCACTTGGCACCGCAAACCCAGTTTCTTGTGTTGCTACGGTGTTGGAACTGTAATCGGACCTGTCTTAGACTATGATGTATTGTCTTCATGCGTTTTGGCAGAAAATTGTTGCTACAACACTGTTGAGTGGATTGGGAGTTATCGCGGAAATTTCGTGAAAAGCCTCACTAGTTCTAGCAGAAATCGTCGAGCTAGGTTGGCTACCAAAAATAGCAAATTGAAACAGCAGGAAGACCAAAAAGGAAAATCTATGGTGCTAGGATGAACATTGACTAAATTATGCTAAAAATGACATGAAAACTGTGTTTTATATTATATGATAACGAAAAAAGGCATTGCTTACTTTCCTTCTTGGTTTCTCAAAATGTGAATTTTTGGGCTAAGAAATGTTGTAAATAAAAACTGTTTGAGCTAAACTTATGAAATTAGGCATGCACTATCTTTACATATTTATCTACAAAACTACAGAAGCAATTTTTTTTTAAATCGACTGAAAAAAAATTACGATTTCTGAAAAATTGATTATTCCCGATTATTTTTTTCCAATTTTCAAGACCGTATAAGAAATACTGTTAAGAAATTTTAAATTTCCTTCTGTAGTTTTGTAGATCCTTACTTTTATTATAATTCAGACAAAGCAGATCAGAAATATGTGAACAAGTTAATGAGTTACAGCACACATCACGAATTTTTGGCCGACCGGTCAGAAATTGGTCGCCGACCGGCAGCCGCCCGCAGTGCCGACTCATAAGGCGACCCCACAGCCGACCCTTTAGCCGACCGGCCATCAGACGACCAGCTGGTCGGCTGCTATTGTTAGGCTAGAGTAGCAGTTGCGTAATAGGTTGTCAGGCTCATACCACTTTGCGTGTCGATGCGTATTCGTCTTAGCACAGGGTCAAATAAATTAACCTAGTTTTGCTGTCTCGGTAACATGAGTTCACGTCGGTTGTGTAACACCACTACTTCGAAGGTTGAAGGCAAGCGGCATTAGTAAACATTGGATTATGGACAATGCAACAAGTTTTGGATGAAAAACGTGAAAGTTTTCTTTACATTTGATCTTTAATTTGACTCCTGACGTTAACAAATTGTATTAGACCGGTTGCTTCCCGGTCAATACAACGCTGTATAGTCATTTTGTAAACGCGGCTGTTTTTCGCAGTCTTCGCCCACAATTGATTTTGTTTGTGTAACGCCAAACTGCATCGTTTTTGCGTGTTTTAAGTTATTCACCGGTCTCCTATCACGCGCCCATGATGAAGGATTAGTGAGTGAGTTGTTACACCGCGAAGAGTTCTCACTCCGGGGATTTTATTTTCATAGTATTGACCCGGCGAAATTCACGGTCCAGTATGCCCTAAACCCATGGACTTCTACGGCTCTAACTTCGAAATCATACTATGGTTACGATTTCCACGAACTATGACGGTGACATCAAACACGGAATGACCACTGTTGAGGCTACAGCCAATTGTAGCTTTGCGCATTCTGTTTTCATGTATCGGTGACGTTAAAATCTGGGCTAGTTACATGTACACGTAGGCCCCTATCAGTTGGTCGTTCACGTTGTTCCAAAAATAAACACTTTCTGTCAACAACATATTGACAAATTATGTAAAATAAAACAATTGTGAACGGGAAGATGTGAATACGTGGTGAAGAGGTATTGTCTCTACGCGGCATATGTGCGTGAATCTTTGGTAAAGCGATTGCGATGGCAAAAAATGATAGAAAATACATCAAGGTGCACTTTTGAGAAGCAAAGCGTCTGGTGATATTGATAGCGTATGATCTGGCCACCTCAGGTAGTAAGTGACGCTGAATGAGAAGTGGCAACTACATGTTTGGCTTGTAACGCCACCCCTCCCCGAGTTTTGCCAATTCTAATCAGTCACCACTCGAGATTTGGTTCCGTTTCATTCCTAAAAGCACAAAATAATTCTTCTGTGCTCAGCTGTAAGAAAAAATACAATTTTTTGAAATGGTGCTCAGTCTTAAAAAAGTTTCCATTATGAGAACGCTTTATCAGAAATGCCAAGCACACGCAGCGTTGTAAGACAAAGACGTTGGCGTTTCCGTATGTCCACAAAAGTGCTTTGAGCAGTGTTTACAAATTTGTTCATTTCGCTTTTCTACACTGACGACTATGGTCAAAACGGTGTTTTAAAAAAGTACACTTTTGACGGCATTTTCAAAAAAATATTTTGGTTGATGAATTCACCGAGTCGGTGCCACGGGCAGAAAACGTATCTGCGTAAAGAAAGAGTTGCGTTTTCAAAACATTCAGAGCATGAGCTCAAGGACTACCTGAAAAAGAAAATAAAACCGAATACCAAACAGAAACTTGTCCGTTGATCATATAGCTCTTGGAAAACTGTTACCCCGAAGAAATGTGCAAAATACGAACGTCATTTACGGAAGGTTGTACCAGAAGTGATTCGTTGCCGGCAGTGGAGCCGCCACGGGATAGTAAAAACACGGTGATGTGCAATAGTTAGCTGAATGGAAAGCTGAAGCGGAAAAATTCAGAACACACATTTTCTATTCAGGAATTGAAATCTCTGTAGAATCAAAAACAATTGACAACCAGGATTTATTGCGTCAGAAAACTTATCACGCCAGGAGAGAATTCTTTTCATGCCCGGAGACTACGTGGTCACCCATTATGCAATGATGGCAATCCAGTGTGTACCTATACATTGGCATCTATTGTAAAACGTGGATTAGACGAAAGAAATTCAACTGCATTTCCAAGATAATATGTCTTGTCGGCAAGAGGTTGAACATTTAGCCCTTGTTTATACGTATAGTACGAACATTATCACTTTGAAGGATCAATGCTTGGGGATGGTGACGGGGTGTTCTGGCGTGTAAAGTTACTGACGTGGTAAGTTTTTGAACGTGGCTTATTAAATTTTCAGTTCGGTCGTATTTTATTTTGATCCTGAAGTGAAGAATTTTTGGTCCTCACTTGATAAATTATAGGTGCTGATGTGATAAATTTCAGTCTTGACGTGGTGAATTTTAGTCTTTATTTGTTTTTTTTTTGGTCTTCTGTGTGAAAACAATCTCAATGTATTGGATTGTTTTAATTCCTGCTTAAGTAAAATTTCTGGTTTTGAGATATTTATCTTTGGTCCTGGAGAGTTAACATGTTTTGCTTGGTTTTAATCTTGTATAGAAAATATATGTTGTTAAATGTTGCAAATTAGGCCTCCCATAAATGTGAGAGAGCAAGTTGTGTAGCAGCGTTCTGTGTAACTTCTTATATAAATCTAGGTGTTCGTGATTTAGTAATACTATGAAAAATGAGTAGTTATGGCTATGAAAAATGAGTAGTTGTGGATTCTTTTGAAATACTGTATCCTTTGTATATGCCTGGTGTAGATGGCTCAGTGTGATATTATGTAAGCCTTATTATCCTCTATGGCTTAACAACTATATATCTTCATTCATGCCTAGAGGTACTCCCAGGATCATCAAGCATGTGTGTGTATGTTTTTAGTCTAATGAGGCGTGCTTCGAATGTACAATTAGTAATCATACTTTTACAGTGGTTCATATCAAACGGATTCATTAAATCCAGTAAATATTTTTGCAACTGCCGATCTGCATATTAGACATGTATATTGCATCATACCTCATCAGAGTAAAACTTGTTATCAATCATAGTAGAAACATTTATTTTTATCATTGCCACAAGACGTTAACAAACGCAGTCAGTGTCTGTAACTGTTGTGTCTACATTGCTGATGAATTAAAGTCGGTCTAATTCCATTTTTATATCACTGATTCATGCCAAAGGTTTGAAATTGCGCCCCCTTAAGAGTTTTGACTTGCCCTGGTGATCACTAGAATCCGATGCAATAAACTTATAGAAGTTGTTTTTTAACCAGGGTAATAGAGCTGAAAATTTTGTGCGTTTTCGTTTGCGAGAGTGTTCTTTTTGAATCACTGGGTTAATAATTTTTACGCTCTACATGAAAACACAGACAAGTTTTTTAGGATTACCTGTACCAGGTTACCCCGAAAATATTATTTTCAAAGTTTTACCCCCTGGAGTATACGCGAAACGCCAACAATTGTGTTCTTACGCCAAAGGGCTCGGAAGGCTCTAGCCTTGGTACGAAGGTGTTTACTAAATTAAATATACAAATTTGCGCCGTTGTGGGTAAAAAATGACCGAATAAAATCTTCCTAGAATAATCTAAATTATTTACCAGCGTTGCAAAATTTGGTTTTCTACAATTATTCTTCTGCTAAAATTAGGGTATAACCTTTTGCGTCGACTTTCGACGCAATGAAATATTGCGTCACCTATTAGTTAGTTTCTTTTTCCCAGATTCTTCAATCAAACGTTCTCCCTCGAGGTTGCGTAAACGTCAAGACAAATGATCAGAATTGGTTTCACTTCATTATATGTTTTTGGAATTTTGATATCAGTGAACCAAATTTTGCTGAGATGTTGTCACCATATAATGGGAGATGTCGAAAACATTTTGAAAGTGGCGCGTGTCACGAATGAACTCTTTTCAAAACGACGACATACGTTTTTTCGTTACAAAAGGCAGAGAATTACGCAAGAAGATGACGTCGGATGTTTTTCGTTTAAACGGCCGTAACGGGCAACTTGAATGCCAATTGGCTTCCAGAGTTTGCATGCAAACTCGCCGGTCTTGAGCTCATGTTGATACAAGCTTTTCGACGAGGTGACAAGCGTACATGTAACTATCCGGGCTGTGTGAAATTTCGAGGTCTGTTTGAGCTCAATACGCAGTGGCACCTTGCTGTATTTTGAAAATAGTCTTCACAGCTAGCTGGCTAGATAGGAAGGCTCTAGCTTGGAAAAAATTTTTACTGCGAAAGTGACAACAATTTCAGAATGATGATGGATGATGGATTACACTATAAACCGATCACAGTCTTCCGTTTTCATGCGCCCATGATTTAATATCGGCGCTATGTTCAAACCATTGTTTATATTGTTCCTAAAATAAACTTGGGTTCTATTGCTGTACCAACATATTAAGAAATTATACAGAAATAAACAATAATTATCTGTGGTAAAGCGCAATATACAGTGTGACGAAGTGATGATCAAGAGCAATAACGGATGAGCGCAAATGCGTGCTGCTTGTTGAGCAATCCGCGGCATGAAAACATTTGAGGTCGTAAAATATCCAGTGTTGTATTCTGATTTTTATGCAATTTTGCTGTAAATTTCAAATTTCGTGCTTGTTTTTATGCATAATGCACTGCATAAAAAGTCTGATATCTAAAGTTAGAAATTATTTTTCCGCTATATCACTTAACGTTTGATTTTACCACGCCGTCATTAATTCAACATAAGGTATTCGGCTTGTGTAATGCCACGCACTTCGTATTTGTAGGTTGATTCGATTTTACCTCCATTTAATAGTTGAACAAAATTTGATAAACCGATGTCAAGACCGGAGTTGCCACTGCTAAACGAACAGCGAACAGTTCAATGTTTGTTTGTCCAAAGTTCACCCGCTAAGTCATAAAATGCTAATTGCCGCCCAAGGACACGCTTAATCCGAATTGGTCGTCTACGCTAGGCGACCAATTAGCCGACCCAAGTGCCGACCACAGAGGCGACTAAGCAGACGGCTCCTAGCCGACCGTTGTTGGTCGGCTGGTGGTCGGCTAGACGACCGGTCGGCCAAAAATTCGTGATGTGTGCTGTTTAACGTTTCTCGTGGATGTACCAATATTACATAATTTTGGCGTTGCCATGGCAACCGACTATTTTTTTCTCAAAATTATTTTTTTGTGATCTAAAACAACATCCCTGCTGATTTTTATTGAAATCCATCAACATTTGCAGATTTTGATAATACACCGCCCTGTCTCCCTTTAAGGGCAATTCCGTGAATAGGTCAACTTCGAGAAATACAATTAAAATTGCGGCTACACTAACATTTCTGGTCTCATCTCAAAGCCCGTTCTCTCCAGATTCACGACTCATACTTGACTGTCCTATAACTTTAATTTTTGCCTAAATGGATCCATTTTTGGAGGTCACTTGACCCTAAAGGATTACCTCGATTTTCATGAGTGTTGCTAATTACGGGTATTTAACTGAACTATCAAGTTTGTGCAATCACGTGAACCCCAAACTTTATAAAAACTAACATTTCTCCTTTGGCACATCATCGACCTCTTAGGGTTAAAGGTCAACTCCTTGATATCATACATGCATCTCAAAAAGTGTTGAACAGTTAAGTTATGTTAAACTTTTTCTATCAAAATTAAAATAATTCCAGATTCTCTTTTAACTTGGTGCTCAATACTATTGATGAAATTTTCGATCCCAGGGATTATCAGTTAAGTCAGAAATTGTGTAACAAACCTTCGGCCAATTTGTACGTCCGTCTTATACGTCCGTCACACCCATGAAATTGCAGTTTTTCAGCCAATACAAACAATATTAGGTCATATTTTAGTTTCCAGACATGCAGAAGATAAAATGTATTTCACACCTCAAAACCTTTAAATGATTAACGTTCTTATCTCAAAGGGCATTCTAGTTAAAAAAAATTAAGCAATATGTAACATGGAATGTTGTTCACATCCTTTCTGTTATCAAACTAAAGGCCATTTTTTGATTAATTTTGTACCTCGGCCGAGATCCGAAAATTATTGACTATGCCTGCCTATTTCCATGACCTGAGTTCCTGTTTGTCAGTTCAGGAACGATTCCTGAATGCCAGTTATGTTGTTCTTGAAAATGCATTGACATCACGGTGAGGCGTAAATGCGTTGTTACGTTGTCTGGTTGTTTTTGATTCCCATTTTGGTTCTTTTTGTACAGACTTGATCATTTACCGTCCAAATTGTACCTGTTCTTTGCATAAGACAGATTGTATTTTTAATGCATAATCATGCGTTTGTGAAGTACTGTTGCAAAGTCTCCCATAGCCAACGCTCGGCTACTGAGGTCACTCCTCACTCATCACGAAGGTACGGTAAATTTCAGCAACAGTACCCGTGTAGGTAATAAATTAGAGAAAGAAATTTTCTTGATCCACAAATATCTTTATCGCCATATCTTGAAATTCATGCAAAGTACATGTACCAGCCTGACGTGACCAATTACCTTGTCATTTGTGAGTACAGTTCGTAATTAACACTGAGCAAATTGGCACCAGCTTTACTGGCCTTCTAAAATGTAAAATAGAAAAAAATCCAATGCGGTGAATGATTCGACAAACAAAAATGAAAGCGCTCCGAGGAGCGACGCTTGGTGAAATAAACAGGAAAGACTACGATAGAGATGATGATGAAGAGGACGAATGTGACGATGATGGTGGCGATGATGAACAATTCAAGTAATGATAACATTCACAAGACGAACGTAGAGGCCAGACATCAGTTAGTATAGGCTACAGTCTTGAACGCGAAATTAACTGAAAAGACGACAACGGAGATGATGACAAAGATAAAGAATATGATGACGATGAGGATGATGCTGAACAACATCATAACATTCATATGAAGCACTTAGATGTCATAAATCAGCAAGAAATAGGCTATACTATTGTTCAATAGAACCTAAACCAACATCAATGCAGCAAGAGCGCTCAACAAAGGAACAGCGCTCTTAGAAAATCTCAAATAATTCGAAAAGTAGATGTCCTAGCGAAAAATGAAAAACATCTGAAAGCCCGTACAAAACTCTATCTAAACTCTAAAACGGTAAGTATGAGAAAAAAATTGTTACAGGTCACTCGAAAGAGTATACCTCAAAGAATCCACATGCAAAAAATAACATCTTTTGCTCGTCCCGTTTAAAATGGCACTCCAGCACGACTGAAAGTGGGTCAACATGTGCCAAATCCGCCATCTTGAAAACAACTTCTATTTTTTTGGCTCTGTATAATAGCATGTCATAAGAAACTAATACCTGCGAAAATTCAAAGGAATTGGCCCTATAATGCGCCCTCTACAGGAGAAAACGTTTTTAGGCCAAAATCGAGGTGCGCATGCACGATCGCCGATATTTCCTCCACATTTAAGCGTAAGTAAACAATTTCCGGAATATTTGTAGTAGAACACACCCGGTCCATTTGCTGTGCCGATTCTTAGCCTAAATGTACGTAAAAAATTGTAGCCTCCAGAAGCATTTGAACCTTGAAATGAAGACAAAATGGCCCCCACATCCGCCATATTGGATCCGATTTTGACGAAAAACAACAGGCTTCCTGAGTTCTTCCGGAGATACAAGTTGTAGACAAATTTTGTGAAAATCAATCAAAAAATGCGACCTGTAGAGTGCGAAGAAACAAATAAATGAAAGCGCTCCGAGGAGCGACACTTGCCGAAATTAACAGAAAAGACGACGATAGAGATGATGACGAAGAGGACGAATATGACGATGATGGTGGCGATAATGAATAATTTGAGTAACCGCCTGCTGTAGCACTGTTTCTGGTCCATAATTTTATATGATCAAGTATCGGAAAGTATCTTTGTATGTAGACAGCATTTATGAACCATTTATTCCTTTGGGCAATTCCATTTGTGACGGACGTACAATCAGAGAACATTTCGATCAATTGTGAAAAAATATCATCCTGCTCAACACAAATCTGCCTTCACGTGAACTTGTTTTCGTTTACTAAAAATTAGCAAAGAAGCATTGTTGCTGGAAAGATAGGCATTATCACATGGGCGGCGCACCATAGACGCCTGGGGGGACTATAGGCCCCCACTTTTTTCAGTGCTGCTCCGCCCATGTATCAGCATGGCCAAATTTCGTTTCACATAGAGCAGATCTCAAAATCAGTTTTCAAAATGTCCTTTTTATGTGCCCACATATTTGGACATATGATGCCGTCATCCCCGTCCGGCGTCCGTCCGGCAGCCATCCGGCGTACAGTGTACGTCCGGGCGACTTCCGTCCGCCATTCGTTTGGCATCCGTCCGACGTCTGCTGCTCTATCTCCAAAACCCTTTGACGTATGTTTATGAAATTTTGCCCGTGTTTCTTTCAAGGATGAGAGAGCATGAGCGAACTTTTGACGGATCCGTCTACGACTACCTATTGTGGATGACACTATCCTACCGTTTAAGGATGGATTTGACGTAGTTATTCCACCTAGTGGCCATTTTTGCTGTTTTCGAATCTGTTTTTGGCGTCCACACCTCTATCAAGCAAACCGCTTTAAGGATGATTGTGGAAATAGTCACGTATGTTTTACTATATAGAGAACGGCTGACAATGATTTTCTGACGTCTTCCACTACTGTGGTGCCTCCTAGTGGCAGTTTTGAAGTTTTTGTGCCATTAGTTGTATCTACTAAGCCGTATGCAGAATCTCCATTAAATTTAGTACACATAAGTGTACTTGTATGACGTTGACATCGGTAGACGACAACTTTCAGGCGGATCCAACAAGCGCTTTCTCCCCTAGTGGCAATTTCATTTTTATGATCCCACACATTTACAGTGATGGACCCATTATGCCGTCATCTCCGTCCGGCATCCGCTGCTCTATCTGAAGAACCCTTTGACATACATTCGTGAAACTTGGCACCTATGTTGCTCTCATGGATATGGATGCATGAGCGAACTTTCGGATATATCTGACTATCGGTGTGTCAGCTAGTGGCAATTATAATTGTTTACAATTACCTGTATGTCTTCAAAGGTCCTCAACATATCATAAAATTTGGTGCATAGGTATCTCTTAGTGAGGGGACGCTATCGTCCCATTTTCAGATGGAGTCAACGTAGTTTCCTCACCTACTGGTAATGTTTATTGTTTTTAGTCTGTTTTTGGCCTTCCATCCCAAACGGCTCTAAGGATGATTGTGAAAATTGGCGTGTATGTTCTTACTACGAAGCTGACGATGACTTTACGACGACTTCGACTACTGTGGCGCCTCTTATTAGCAGTTTTTTGCGTCTATGGCTGTATCACCTAAACCGTTTGCAGGATCTTTGCTAAATTTAGGAAGTGTCTTAATAATGTTTATATTATGTTCTTAATGGACGACAACAACTTTCGGACGGATCTGACTAACAGTGTGCCCCTAGTGGCAATTTTAGATTTTTAGGTTTACCTTTGTTTCTTCAAAGTCCTCAACAAGTTTTCAGAAAATTTGAAATATAGGCATCTATTGGTGAGATGATGCTATCCTCCCATTTTCGGAAAGAATCGGGTACTTTGTTCCACGTAGTGGCCATTTTTCCTGTTTTCGGGTCTGTTTTTTGGCGTCCACACCTCGATCAACCGAACTATTCTATGGATGGTTTTGAAAAATGGCGTTTATGTTCTCTTTGTCAAGAGGGCGGTTGACTATTACTGTGGAGCATGCTAGTGATATTTTAAACAGATTATTATTTAAAATGACTTATTCTTATTAAAATGGCATAGGCAGAAAATTGAATTTTGGGCCTAAAAAGCGCGGCCCCTATATTAATATAGGGGCCCTCGCCGAGAGGCGGCCGGTGAGCGGGCCCCCTATATTAATATTTAATATAGGGGGCCCAAGTAAACAACCCTAGAAGCATGTGGTGCATTCGTGGGCACATTTTCAAACCTTCCGTTTTGCTCTTGTTTCCGGTTTGCTCTGTTTCTCTAAAGTTTCTTGAAGTATTTTCACGAAATGTAGAAAATAGCTTTTTGTTAAGAAACGGTGACATTTTCCCATTGGCCATCTGGATGATTCAAATGAACACCCTAGAAGCACACCGTTGGCAGTGCATTCGTGGGTGCATTTGAATGCTCCATGTTGTTCTTGTGTTTTTTTAGTCTGACAATAGGTTTTGCAAATAGGAAGTGCACATCCTTAGCACCCGCAAGTTTCGGGCCGCCTGTGCTTACATCCGTGCTTTGCCCAATTCGCCGAGGCAACATATTGGGCACACCCCTTATGTTCTCCTAGATCCGAAACTGCACTGACAAATGGAGGGGAAAAGGAATCCGTCCGGCGTCCGCTGCTCTAGTCATGGAATTTTGCACACGTGTTCCTTTAGTGGAGGGGACGGCATGAGCGAACTTTCAAACGGATCTGACTACCGCTGTGCCCCCTAGTGGCAGCTTTAATTTGTTTAGGTTTACCTCTGTATCTTCAAATGTCCCCAACGTATTCTCATAGAATCTGACATATAGGCATCTATTAGTGAGATAACGCTATCTCCCCGAGGTTTGCCCCACCTAGTGGTCGTTTTTACTCTTTTCACGTCTGTGTTGGCGTCGACCCCGCTATCAACCAAAACCCTCTTAAGATGATAATTTCAGTTGTGAAAATTGACAAATATATGTTCTTACTATGAATAGGACGGCTGCCGATGATTTTCTGAGGACTTCCACTTCTGTGGCGCCTCCTAGTGGCAATTTTGCGCCTAGTGACGATTTAATTGTTTTACATTTACGTCTGTATCTTGAAAGGTGCACAGATGTTCTTAAAATTTGGCATATAGGCATCTATTAGTGAAGTCACGCTGTCCTCCCGTTTTCGTTTGAATCCGATGTAGTTTGGCCATGTTTACACTTTTCGACTATGTTTGCGTCCACCCCTCTCTCAACCAAACCACTCTGAGGATGATTGTGAAAATTGGCATACTGTACATGTTCTTACTATGGAGTGGACGGCACATGATGCAGGGTTTTCCGAGGACTTCGTACAGGTGCCAAATGTTACCATGCAGTTATTGAGAAACTGGCTTATGCCCAAGTGTCCCGGTTTTCAATACAGTTATCCCATGTTTTATTTTGCCGAATGTTGACAACTATTCATCATTTTCTCAAAATTATAATACATGTAAATGCTGTACAAGTCTCGTCAAAACAGCGCATAGTGTACTAGTAAGTTCCGTCTCATCCACACGGCGCGTACACCTACCTTGTGATTCGTGCAGGTGTCATCTGCTAGCAGTTAATTGTGTTCTAATTTCGTTGCGTAGGCTTCATGCTAATATAACTGTATGAAATCGTTTTGAAAATTCTTATTTACCAATATAATTTCGAATTAATATCATTGCTTAATACATACAGACTTTGATTGCAGAGACAGTGAATAGTCCTGCAGTAACGTTTTCGAGCCACCCTTTCCTGTCTGTGTCGAAAACTATATTGATGACAATTTCTAGAATGTTAAGACGTTCCATTTCTTAGATCGTATCTTATTACGTAAGGTTATTTGCACAATCGAACTGTGCATCTGTACTGTTTTCAAATACATGTACGAGCCCTAGTCCTGCTCACATTTTAAGGCTATTGGAGGGCAATACCGACATCTAGTGGTTGTTTTTTTCGGCCATCGACTGTTCAAACAATGCTGAGGCCACAGTGCCGATAAAGCAAAGAATGTTTGTTCAAGTCTAACCCCCTGCTCTCATTCGATTTAGATTCAGATAAAGTTATTCGACCGGATGACTGTATGATTCAAGTACAGTCGTCACCTTGTTTGCAACTTCGACAACAGTTGCGTGACGTGACGCAATGGCGGGTCAGGGGAATTGCTCTGTGTGCACTCGTTTTATTACGTGTGGGTCGGAAGTGGGGGACAAGCAATTGCCAAGAAACGTTAGAAATTACTTTGTGCTTAAGACAGCCATGTTCGTGCTTTCGTACTTCACAATGGTAAGAAAACTCTTAACCCTCGATGAGCTGAATTTTAAACGACGTCTTAGTTATCAAAAACATATGTTGAAAAATGCTTCTTATATCTTTTTAAGTTAAATTATTGCAGCGCCTATAAATAATGTATGTAAGTTCTGGCATAAGAGGTCACGTTTGTCTGGATACCGTTCACTGTGTTTACTCACGGTGACATTGCCGCCATATTGAATAGATAATAACGAATCGGGTGGAGGAACTACAAAGAATTTAAAAGAATTCGGACACATCTGGGTGCACTGGTACATATATCTTAATAGCCAGCGATCATGCTCAGTTTATGCCAAAGTATACACGCTTAAGAACTCTTTCTATGTCGGTGTGTTACTATGCCCTGCCGATATAGCCATAATTAAACAGACAAATCGTGGTTTAAGTGTGCTAACTTATACAGTGGCGTGATAAAAGGGTAGAGGTAGAATGACCTCCGTGGGTGGACGCGTGACATGCGGGCGGCACCGAATTGGGTAGGGTGGCACAAACGAGCGGGATATGGGCTCATGTACTCACTAACGAGGAAGTTTAATGACAGTGGCGGCCGGAGGGTGGCGGGACATAGCTTGAAACTGGAGCCAGTGGAGTCCAGTGTTGTCATCTGCCTTGCGCGACGAAAACCATGGTTAGCTCGCTCTCGTTTATTTCCAAAAATGAAACATTGTTGCTCCTGTGCTCTCAAATTAAAACTAAAACTATCCTTGTTCACATTAATATTTGTTGCGAAGTGCAGTAAAAATGTGACTGGCCGATTGGTGACGGGCATTGTTTGCTCGATCGTACTCAGTTTCTATTGCCCTGTCATACTCTAGTCGTGGTAGACTGCTGTACATGTATATGTGATTATGAATGTATCCCACAAAGGTTCTTCGTTGCAGGCTTGTGCATACACAAACTTGTCAATATGCTTGCCAGACGTCATCCGAAGAAACGATGGCAACTACGCAACCATAGCAACAACAATGTCGTTTGGTGCGTTGAGTAACATCATCATTGCTCCGATGTTATCCTTTTTGACCGACAGGTTTCCAAAAAGGTACGGGGGATAGAAGCGTCTGATTTGAGGTGCCTTTATTGTATGTTTGTTCTAAAAGTTGAGGGTATTTGCTCAGATTGACTAGATGAAGTAATCACAGCAACATTTTATCAGCCTGAAGCGGCCCATCCTTATTAGTTGATTCAGCTTGATTGATTTGTTGAAAAATGAAGAATCTAGCCATTGCACGTTATATGTGGTTGCATCTGGATGCAGTGAACAACTATGGAAACTACTAGTTCAAAAGCCCGTCATTAAACTTGAAGTCTAAACAACGTCTCTTTACGCGCAATGCAATCTTAGACCAGTCAATATCCACAGTTAATCTATTTAGTTTATTAATTAATTAAGCGTTGGATTTTCAAATTGAAAAAGATAAACTCTTGGAACCAGTGGAGATCATCAACGGTGGGAAATTTCACCTCTTTTAATTTATTTCCAGTTTGACTTCATTAGCCATTTACGAGGCATTGACTTTTGATTGCCTGCTTCATCGGTACCTTCATCCAAACTTCTCTGAAATGTAGCCCTCAAGCACTTAGCAACCTTTTCTGTAGATACTCAAGATTGTTACTGATAATTGTGAATATGTACTGTGATTTTTTTGATTTTAGGTTCAACCTGATGTATGCGGTCGGCTGTGCGAACGCCGCCATCGCTTATGCTATCCAGCCTTTTACATCTGCCGTGCCCGCCTTTGGGGTACTGTTCTTCCTCATGTCAGCGTCTTTTGAAGCCTTTTTCTCTCGTAGGTATATCAGTACCTTCTGCTGTTTCAGTTAATATTTAGAACGTCAACGCCTACTATAAATCTACAAAACGATTGTGGGCTACCCAATTTGATTTTCCGCAACAGCTCCCTAAACAGAGGCACCTCAGGCAAAAGTGTATTTACGGTTTTGATTAAAGTTCCCGGGGTCTCATTCATGACAAGCTACTTAAGGCGACAGAAATTTGATCCTACGCTCCGCATAAATAATTCTGAAAAATAGTTAAAGATGAGTTCAACCAAACGATCTGAGGCGGGCCCGTAGCCAGGGGATGGGGGTCGAGACCCAGCCTGTCCGTTCAAGATAGGATATAAACGAACAACAAAATTGTTGCAGCTACTGGTATTACTTACTACAATGATAACTAAGTAATCATTTTGAATTTGATTCCAATTGAAAGCGCTTCACGCAATCATCAGGCCGTACCCGGTTAACTTTGCCCGAGTGGTGATTGCGTATATGACAGCATCGTGCAGACAATTAGAGAAAGCTTGATGATCTTTATAGGCATTGAATGCACGTTGTGGCTACGGCATAGGGTAACAATGTTGTCTAGCAGCAAATGTCTCTACGTACACAATAGCTAAGATTCATGTATATAGCAACGAGAGAGCTTCTAAAAAGTAACACTTTGTAAATGCCTTAAAATCGATCCAGAAAAAAAACAGCACAAAGTAGGTTTGCTGTCTGCTATTTTTCGTATACTTGTTAGCATAGTACGATAAAGTGCAGGCATTTGCAACTTTCAATATGTTCGTCATCTAAGGTTCACTTTGTCGGTTGGTGGATTGGCATGTGTGCGTGTACATGTACACGTGTGTGTGGGTTTCAATTATTTTAATTCACTACCCGCCGACGGAAAGTTCACCAGTATAGGCAGTCTCCCGTCGTCGCTAAAACCAAAATTTAACTACCGTGTTTTCTTGCACAAACGGATGGAAAATATTTCCAAGGGCACATGCCATTATTCCGGAGGTTCTCTACTCCGAAGTTTCGCAACCTTCGATTGTCTACAATTCCGACAGTTCATTATTCTGATTATGTGCTAATGAGTCGGGACTGTATCTGTGTCTACTTAGTAATAGTTGAATAGTTCTTAAAACAATTTGATACAAAATTAAAGAACTCGTTTCCCACAACTGCCAATCGTGATTCTTGAACCTAGCTTACGACTCTTTCTCGAGCACAGACAACATCTGAGGAACGGGTCAGGACTGCGGGGAACAACGACGGTTTTTAATTTAAGATTGTATTGGACTCTTACTTTGTGGAGACTTACAGGGACAGGGCTACTAACTACATTTAGTTTCGACCCGGCAGTGCGCGTGGTTCCTGTGGGTGAGGATGAGGCCCTAAATTTTTCAGTCACGCTTTGAATGATGCGATCTTGACATGGATATGATGATTGTAGTTGATAATTCATCAATATTCTTACTTCATATTCTTTTATAAATGGAAGTACGTACTCACTTTTCCGTATTCGTATGACATGCGGGCAATATCGCATGCGCATGAAATCCAAACAAGTTGCTTTAGTACCCGAGGGGTTTGTTTTCGATATAAATACGCCACTCAGTGCATCCACTGGAATAACCTGAAGGATAGCCAATTTTGCGGGTAAAGTATAAAAATTACACAAGAATTCGAAATCGTTGAATAGTGATCTTCCGGTGTTGGGAACTTTCGAAGTATTGAACATTCGGAATAGTGAACCTTAGAAGTGGTGAACCTTCAAAATAGTCGGCTGTTCCTATGTACACACTGTTAGCCACACCCAAAAGTACAACCATCGTCAGGCCATTCTCCGTCTAAATATTTCCGTTCGAGTGTGTCTTGAGGTATAATCACTCAGTTAAGCCCCCTGACTTGACATTTTGGCATGAGGTAAGCCCTGAACGTTCTCCTTCTGGACCACATTACATCTGAATTTGAGTTCCTTTGTTGCGAACTACCGTCACGTCATCCTTGTTTTTGGTATGACGAATTCCATCTCATCTAAGGAACATAGAGCTGAGAGTCATCGTTGTGTAAACAGATTTCCCTCCTTAATTAAGCTGAGTCAAAGGCCTTACCGAAAACTCTACAGTGTCGACGTTTGCAAAATATCAAAAGTCCACCGTTCTATAAATTCGAACCACCCCCCCGCCATGTTGGTTACTGGGCTGTCACTATACTCCTATGATTTTTAATTGCTAAAGAAATTTGAACAGATTATTTTGAGGTAGTGTTGTGTTAATAAAGATATTATTAAAACTTTTATTTTGTAAAAGCGAACTGGGGATATACTGTAATGTCAAATTTCTGCCTTGTTTCGTAAATAAGTTTTCATGAAACAAGCACTAACTGTTGAGTTTTGTGTGTTGGCGTAACGTTCTTTCTGTTTTATTACCTCAAGTTTTGTCTTGTGCACATAGATATGGACATTCGCTTCACTTTATTTCATATTTATTCGAGCACACATCGTGTTTCCTAAAAAAAGATCGAAATAGGGTCAGCGCAATTTTAGCGATATTTCAGTTTAAACAGCTTCTTATAAGCATGCGGTGTGTACGCCCAATTTGCCACAAAGTCCTAAACTGTCACATCAAAATTGCGGATATTTGGGCCTGTACTCATCTGCTGGCCCAATCTGTCAACATAAGCTGCTGTGAGAATTTGACCCGAATTTGTGAGTAATTGGTCCTGCAGCGCGGGTCCAAATTTTCACAGTTTTGAAGCTGTAACCATTTGAGATGTGGTGATAATTTGACCCTGCACAATATGCGGACTGAGTTTAAGGGCGCACCAATTTCAGAATCACAATATTTCCACTGCATTTGACTAGATGTGAAAGAGGCAATTGTGAAAATTCTGAGATCCGGTTTGGTATTTACTGTAACGACAGAATAAAAATCTGTGTCTTGAGTCATCAATTAAGGTCATTGTTAAAAACGATATCCAAAGCACAATCCACCCTCACTGTAAAGTTTCCTGTTATTTTAGATGAAAATTATTAAACAAAAAAATTATCAATACTGTGGGAGCCATATTGCTGTCGCATGGTATAAGTATGTAGACCAAATTGTAAACCCAATGATTTTAAAAAGAGATATTTCCCATAACATTGTGGCTTTTGCTTTCAGTGACAAGTCCTATGGTTAGCGCAATGTGGAGAAAACGAGCAGCATTTCCTCTCCACGTGGTGTCCCTTGGTTACACACTTGGGGGCACCATCTCGCCATTGATCAGTAAATCTTTCATTTCACCCGACAAGACTGAAGAAAATGTAACTGAAGCAAACAGCATTAACTCCAACTGGTCAATACTTGGTGAAAATTCAACCCCTCCTTTGAACAACAGCAGCGAACCGTGGATTCGAAGTTCAACCACGGACACAGAACCACCGATTGAAATACCATTTGCAATGTTCAGCTCTCTCTTGGGGCTGCTGTGCATCTGTTTTTTGTGTTTCGATTTTGTGGAACGAGACAAGATCAAAATACCGGAACCGGATACTGATGACTCGAAGACTGAAGTACCTGAGGACAAAAAGAAAGTCAGCTTCCTTGAGGCCATCTCGCCGAGAAAGTGGGCGGCAGGAGATTTTAAGTTTGGTCTTGTGATGATGCTAGGCATTGGCATATATTGTACCTGTATTCGTGGACTTGGTGGTGCAGTTGGAATGTGGGGATTCTCTTTTGCAACCGACAGCTTCCTGAAATTCAAAAAAGACGACGCTGCCTACCTGATATCTGTAGGAAATCTCGTGAGCTTGGCTTCGCGTTTTGCTTTCGCTGCGTTTACCTTGTTTGTGCCAATACAGGTAGTCATGTTTATTCAAGTGATAGGATCTATAGTGTCCTTTGCTTTTCTCTCGTTCGGCTTAACCAGCCAACTGACATTCTGGATATATATCTGCGCCCTTAAGTTCTTGTCTTCCTCCGTGTGGCCTACGCTTCACGCTTGGACAAATCGCTACATCACCCTCACCGTGCCACTGATAGGGTGGGTGTCATTTCTAACATGCATGTCGGACCTTGGCGTGGATAACTTGATCGGATATCTTCTAGAACACGTTAGCAAAATTTCTTTAATGTATTTGTGCCTGGGGCTTTCTAGCCTAGGAGGACTGTCAGTTGCATTGCTTCAAGTTCTCGCATTCCGTCACGGCGACCGTTTCCAAAATGAAGATGGTGAACGGAATACTGACCGGGAGGAAAACCTGGAACTTATGACAAAAACTGAAGAGCATAGCGTTGAACCAGCAAATATTGAAGACCCTAAGAATCTATATAGCAACAGCATTCATCAAAACAATCACGCATAAGCACAATCTGAACACGAATGCGTAATTATTGGTTAACTCCGCGTTTATTATTACACCACTCATAGAATTTTAGTCGGCTTTAATTCATTTCCTTTTTTATTTCTTTTCACGTTGTTATTTAAAGGTGATTTAGAGCAAGATAGCTGTGTTATATGCGGAGGGAATTCTAGTCCATATATTTTTCACTTTAGTCCATCCTTGTTGTGTTCTGAGACCTTGTTTGTCGGTTACCCTGTGGACATCTCGCGAACACAACTGGCGTGGCTTTGAAGTGCGCGTTTAGGTCAATTAAAGTGAATTGCTCTCGTTATTTTGTTTTTGCCTATTCGGTCTAACGATTTATTTAAACAAACAAATGGGTACAGCCAACAATTTATTCAAATATTCATTGAATCCACAGAAAATCTACAATACAGGGGTTTAGGATTATTAAAAGTACGGACTGATGCCCGAAATTCAGTGGAGGAAACAAATTCAAGAAATGCGGAGAGAGAGAGAGGGAGGGAGGGAGGGAGGGAGAGAGGGAGGGAGAGAGAGAGAGAGAGAGAGAGAGAGAGAGAGAGATAAAACCAAGGTATCAGTCGATATATACTTTGTTTGAAATTCCGCATCAATTAAAATCATTTGAATGGTAGTTTGTGTCAGCACATGTCCAATGTAAAGGATGCTATTTGTTTGAAAAGGTTTGTTGACGGGCTACAACAGGCATGATTAACCATGGTGATGGTCTTGCACCATCATTCATGTTTAGTGGACCACAAACTAACTTCTGTTAGGGTACATGTACGTTTTGCCCAGATCACTTGGCACTTACATGTAACTCGTTACCAAAACAACTGCTTAAAAAATAGGCTCCCACACATTGTTTCAAAAGTGCCACCGTTTATTGTAAAGGACTTTCAATTTCAAAAAGGAGAACTAAGCAAGGGGAGAAAATTATTGAGTTTGACAAAGTTGCATTTGTCTGTGGTGTACACTTGTAGTAAATTACCATTTCAAAAGTCGATGAAGAGTAATCCAGAATTGAGGCACGTTTTTCTTTAAATTTTGCCATCTATATTTTCTCACCCTTCCCACAATCCTTCATTTGAAACTGATTGAAGACTTGAATTCACAACTATTTGTGTATAGTCATCGAAACAGACAAGTGTTTGTAATCACTTGTAATTTTACATTCTGAAAATAAGTGGCAATGTCATTTATTAAAACGTTTTTGTTCAATACTATTTCAATGTTTTAGTTGAATGTGCACATTAGCTCTTACGTCATATTTTTTGTTTATTGACTATCGAAACGACAGATGTTATCACAGCGATGCTTAGAAAAACAATTCACCATTCGTTATGTTTTTGATGGACTTTAAATACGGGTTTATAATGTATATTTGAGTGGATGTCCAGTTACATTAGACGAGAGAACTTCTTCACCGATTCAAGATAAGCCTGAAATTCAGAGGGCGCTGCTTAGAGAAATTGGAACTACTCAAGTGCGATGTTTACAAGTATGTCGAACACAGGAACACAAAGGAAGTCCAGTAACGAAGAATCCATAGAGGAAAAACATGTAGAGCAACACCCTCTTCCGGCAAGAACACGGAATTACTTCGTTTGTAAATTAGCGGCATTTATAATGCTCTCCTTTTCGGTGGTAAGTTTGGCAATGCTGAAACGTGCGACGTTTATTTTAGCTAGCGAATAGTGGATTAAAGATTTGGATTTCTGGATATCTAGCTATCGCAAAAAATGTAGACCACGGTTCGTGACCGCCCACCGTCTTTTCCTCACACAATTAAATCACAAATTGTGGATTCACAAACTGCCCCTCAGACATTAACTTATAATTTTTTGTGAAGGACGATTGGTTGTAAAAATGATATAGGCATTAAAATGCCATAAACAAATCCCACGCTTGTTTTTTATGCAAATTTAAGCGTTCATTATCAAATGTTCGTTATTTTGCGGTGTCTTTTGTGATTTTAAAAACAGAATTGTCTAAATCTACGTTTCGAGGGTAGAGTTTTTCGACAAAACCATGCTAGCAATGTAACCCCTAGTTTCTATAGAAACGTCACGCTCGCTTTCATTCCTTTAAAGAACACAAAATGTGCACTTCCATGTTTACATCTTTCCAATCACGTTCAATGTTAATTTGAGCACCTGCTGCATAGTTGTCGCGGTTCACATTCAAGAATGAATAAAACGGAACAACTGGATTGAAGAGCGGAATTCTAGATAAGAAACGAGTTATCTGAGTGTAAACCAAAAGGCGATGGTGAAACATTCGCTGCGCAGCAATACATGTACATTCCAGACAGGAATTTTCGGAGCAAGAAACATAACAGCCAAAAGTGCATTACGCCGTATATTTGTTTTTAAGTCTAATCAAAAATTGCGAATGACGCTTAAATCTATTAAGTGTCCCGTCGAACGAGATCATATTGCTATGTCGTGTGGGATTTTAAGGTATCTTATGATAAAGTGCCGATTTCACCGAGTGTCACAAAGCAGGGCACTTTTGATTGTGTTGCGGGATGGCGGGAAGACTTCAAAAATTTGACGGTTCGCCAAGAGCGGTAACTACAATGTACGCTGTCAGCAACATAAAAAAACGTTGGGATCGGGTTATTTTACAAGATTTTTTCTTTTTTTCGAAATTTTATATCACGGGTATGGGAAAATACAGCAGAAAGTGGTCGAATCAACAAAATTGGCATCTGGGAATAATAGAACATTGCACAAATGAGTTAATATTCTATAAAGAACTGAAAACAGCAATAGTATATATGTGCACATTCGTGGGCGCGTGCACACAATGGCACACACACGCGCGCGCGCGCACAAAAACACACTGTTTCTAAAGTCACGTCAACACACGTGTTGTTAGGGCCTTAAATTTTCATCAATATTTGCAGAACAAACACTCGTGAACCACATAAAACTTATGTCCGTATTGTTTAATCATTCTACAGTTTTTGGCAGTTAAATTCCCAAAACGTGTTGTTGAAAAAGTCCTGGTAAGCAGTTTTATAAGTGGTCAAGCTGAGGCCATTACCTGTCATCCAACCAGGGCCACAGGTCATTGGGTAGAAATAATAACCAGTGTAATTGTCGGCTATGATGAATAATACTTGTATCGCTGGTTTGTCTTGACACGTGCCCAAATTGTCGGCTATGATGAATAATACTTGTATCGCTGGTTTGTCTTGAAACGTGCCCAAAGAGCCACGCTTGATAAAAAACGACAAAATGAAAATGAAGCAACGGAAGTATGCTTGAATTGATAACTACTGCCCTACTGTACAACAATCGATCAACACTCTAGCGGAAATTCACAAACCAAGCTCTCGCGGCACTTCTCGAAGTCACAAGCTCTAACAATAGAGCACACAGGTCACGCGCGCGGGAGTTGGCTTTCCAGTTTTATTAATATATATCTCTAATTTCCTTTTCATTATAATAATTACTTAACCGTACATAAGTGTCTGGTTTTTTGTGCAAAAGTATGTATAGTACAATTTTTAAACCAATATTTACTACAAGTGCTATAATTAATTAAATAACAGTTGTTACAACCAATAGATCTTGCTTCTTGTTCGCCAGGATGCTTCCTCGATGCGCTAACAACAACATTGCAATACACAAAAATTCTTGAGATTGAATTTATTTTTGATAAAATCCCAACTAAGAATTTTATTTCCATTATCTAGAAATTCTTCGCAAAATAACACTCCCGCTTCAAACATTTCCCGACAAAATACGGATTTATTGCTAAGTAAAATGTTTTCATTATTCCACAACACTTGTTTGTTTATAGGAATATGCATAAAAACTTTTGTATTCAAAGCCTCAAGCTTTTCAGCACATCAGTATAAAAGGAATTGTTAACTGACATTTTCAAAATTCTTAAACGGAAGTTTGAGAAGTAAATAAGGCCACCTCCCAATTTAGTTAAGTTGGAATAAAATTTCCAACTTCCATTTCCTCCTGAATTTAAACGTTTGACACAAGTGAACATGATGCTATTTTTTAAATTTTACAATTAATCAGATTATACCTCCCGTCTTTGGTGTTTATAGTTGAAATAATTTCCAAATCCAACTGTGGATACATTAAAATGGCAGCTCCTTTCCTATGACTTGTCCCATGACTTGTAATAATGGTTCCACCCCATTCACATTCCCATCCTGTAAAAAACTCCGCGGTACTGTATGTCTCTTGTAAATATATTACGTCATGTCTTTTTAATTTCAACAATTTAAAAAGTTGTAAACGTTTTGTTACTGAATTTATACCCCGCACATTAAGAGATATGAATTGGATGCTAACCATCGCGATATTGCACAGAGGTATGCATACAATATAGCAGCAAAATAATGTTCTAAGTATTAAATAACAAGTAAATGTAGGAGTATGTAAACACGTATGTACTGTAACGTAAAAATCCACCAACACACACACATACATACACGCACGTACATGTACACACAGAAGGGGAAGAGAGTCACAAAGACATAATGCATACATAACGAAACGCCATTTCTCACCAGCAAATAGTCATTACGCTTGGGGTTCTGAATACAAGCGTAAAACTTCAATGTCTGTTTTCAGCTTCATCTTGAAATTGCACATCCGATATAAGTCATCACTGTCTTTTACCAGTTTAACTCTACTGTCGTTTAGCAGGGCGAAGATTCTCCCGTCTTTCGACCACGCGCTTTTAACATCGCTTTCTTGAACGTTGGACACATGAGACGATAATTTTCCGCTAGGAGATCTTCAGATACAAAAAACTGAGTGTTCTTAAGCTTTTTCTTCTGCGAAAATACAGCATGGCGATAGCGGTAACTAACAACTTTCACTATAATATGACGAGGTTTTTGTTGCCGGTTCATAGAGGCGTTAGTGCTTGTACTTCTGAGTGATCTTGCGCTTTCATCAGTGGGCCTACCCACTCTGTGTGTTTTGTCTATATTATCAAGGTCGATGCAAACATTCTATTTTTGTTGGAAAAACTTCTGCACGACCATATCGCAATTTCCATTTGGTCTTTCTTGTACGCCGTAAATTGCGGATTGAATTCCTTCGCGAGTAATGCTCTGAATCATTTATGTTAGATTTTAAGGCACGATTTCACCTTTCACTGACTCCAGTTCGCTTTTCATTTCTTGCAATTCTTCTCTAATAACACTCCTGAACGATATTATAATCCTTTCCTACATAGCTTTCAACTTCTTTTCAAGGTCAGCCATGTTTACTTTAGTTCAATAACCCTTTTCAAAGACTGATTAGAAAGCAATGACTGGCGAGATGACAAGGGTCTTCAACCAGTCGTAGGTGGGATTCTGAGAGGAACCACGTTGCAAAACAATAGCAGGGCTGCCCTAGTTACGATGATACTGACAATGACCGAGTCCCTATTGACTACATGGTAGTCAAATCTTGACATAACTGGTCACCAGATAAGGAGAACCAGAACTCGAAATACACCTCTTCTGAGGAACGACGGTCGACTTGCACCAAAAACCAAAAGCTTGATGATTATTTTCGGATACCGACCATCTGCAATGGTTGGAAAGCTGGTTTATAGCGCGGCAGCGAAAAAAAATCAGCCAGTGTGTTCGTACACCGCCGCCTATAGACTCAGTGTTATGGTCTTACAGTAAAATTAGAATGCTTCCCAAAACAACCTATTTTGCATAAATTTAGATCGAGTAGTCTCACTCGATAACACCAAGTTGCGTTGTTTTACCTGACACCTGACGGCTGAGACGGATGTGTTGAAATTATCCAATGACGTAATCGGTTCGAACGCAGTCTGTTCATAAATGTACGTTTACAACACGCTTACGGGTGTCAACTTATTGCTTGGATGCATCGTTTTACACCAATAAATCATCATATTTCGACATAAAACCAGTACAATTATACCGAGTTCTTTAACAAACGTGTTGTTTTATTTCACTGCTACGGATTATAGGTATGTGAACGTACGGTGACCTTCAGAGTTCGATCGAGGAGTGTAGACTCCTAGGCCAATTTGTCATGGTCGATCGCGGGAAATTTGATCTGTTTGGTGATCAATTCGAATCATTCTTCCGTGAAGTACAGACATTAAAGATAGCTGTATGTTGTACTTTTAGAATTAGATTTTTTCAGTTCTAAACACACAAAACGCTTGTTATCCCAGCCCGCGTGCCTATCGAACCAGATCAGGCCTGTCGCTGCCGCCGGGACAGGACATCAAGCGAATAACCTAGCTTAAGTTGTAAACAGAACTTCCAATTACGAAAAAACTATACTAGCGAGCAAAAGAAATAATGAGTGGTGAACAAGCAGCGAAACTGCAAATCAATTTACTTGTCGGTTGCCGCGAAATCAAGATGCCCTTTTACGGAACCGTCAGGGCAAAAGTTGTACAGTAACAATGATGTGAATAAGGTATTTGTACATGTATACCTAAATGAAGATTAACCTAACATGTGACCATAGCATATACCTGTAAACTGAATCGAGTTATTGTTTCACAAATGCTTTCTGTCAGCAAACACCGATGCGCTCACACGGCCTCGGTGCCCTGCCAGTACCTTTTTGACATCTGAAGCTGGAAACGCAGTGGTTCATTCATTGCTGGCTTCTCAAAACAATTGCACTCATGAATACTCCAAAGGCATTACGAATTTTATCTTATGAGGCAGAGTTTGTTTCAGTTTTACATAAGCATTGGTTAAGGTGAGAATAATTCATTTTGAAACAGAAGACATCCGACGAAGACTTCGCAGGCGGATCGTTAAGTTTCGCAGTCTTTCAATTCGAACCGGAATACAGCCGCCGCGAACATGCACATGAAACGTATAGATAGTTATGTAAGCCGGCATTCGTCTAACTCACTGTCGACTACAGCCGGTCACAGACACGGAGATGTTTCACTGAATGCTCTTAACAGCGTACTTTTCATTCTTCACTACCGCGAGGCACTACCTAAGCATTTCGGACTCTCGATGAAGTCGAAAAAAAAACGATGTACGCGCTTTCCTCGCAGCTTCATAGTTCGGACAAGCGGGAACAATGCACGCCGACTCTGCAAATGAATCACTGACGTCGCTGCGTCGTTTCTCACCTTCCTCACAGGTTCACGCTACACCTCTGGGCAAGGTGTGGTCGACCGTATGCGAGGCGATGTGGATATCGACCGATTAAGTCGAAAAAAGACTGATTAAATGGGGTGGCATTCTCCTGTATTGAAATTACACGTAAACGTATCAAATTTGTCGTTAGATACCATTTTTTGTGTCTCACTTCTACTCTCGTTCATTCCAAGGCATGTGCAGACACGAACATCGGCATCTGTTTACCGGATCTTATCGCACAAACCAAAGGCAGCTACGCAACCATGGCGACCACCATGTCAGTCGGTCAGCTGAGTTTCCTTTTTTCTGCACCTTTGGTGACATTTTTGATGAGCAAGTTTCCTAAAAGGTAGGTTAACCACCCACAGCACAGTGTATCTGGTTGTGTTCTTTTCTTTCCATGCCTTACTGTATATTGTACATAAGTCCACAACTGCATGCACAGATCAGTCCACAGACAGCGCACTCTAGCGAAAGTGGCCTTAGTGCATTTTCATTGAAACTACAAACATTATGCACTAGAGCGCTGTTTCAACCCGCGAAATCAACATAACACTAATATTGTGTGCACTTGCAAAGGCAAGAACCTTGAGCTAATGTGATCACGTGCCTTGCTTGCAATAGACCTTAGAAGACACCGTACAGTTATTACGGGAATTTGGCCGCCGACGCACACTCAAGTGGAGACGAGTATTTGCCCTGTGGCTGCAGCCTACCTGTTCAGTGGTACATGTACCTTATAATTGGTAGCAGTTCATAAATATTTCGCTACGGTGGCACCAACGGTCACACTGTTTGTAGTAGTTAGGTAAAAAGTCTGCTAATTAAAGAGTTCCTACCATGACCATGTGTTTCAAAAATAATTTTACTAACACACCTTAGAAGATTTGATAGCTTTTATTGTACCTGTTAATAAGAAACAAGAAAAATTAAAAAATAATAATTTTCTGTTATCGGAGTTGTACGTACATGTAATGGTTTCAAGAACGTCTAAGCCGTTGTTGATTTTACCAGTGCGATACTGAGGATTTACAAAAGCGGAAAGCAGCCTTTTTCAGACATCAAAGATGCGTTTGTGGGGTCTGTAGTAAATGCAACTTGACCGAGAACGTTCCTATTTTGAAATTTCATAAATACATGTATGTGAAAGTTGAAGAGAAATAACATTGGTTTGTGCGCTGCAGGGGAATGTGGAATGTCTGTTAGGAACTTGCGATTCAGTTGGGAGCCGCAATTTGCTCGCAGCATTTTAAGGAATCTTGTTTCGACTACATACAAAAATGGCGTTACGATGACGGAGTAGCTACCGTGTAAGCGTATTTGAAAATTTTATAAACAACAAACAAACTGCTTCCATTCTTGCGAGAGTGACGCCAGGCCCTGGCCCAGATTGAGTGCTACGAGACGTACACTGTAGGCATATGCGTTGTGTTTAGACCGTGCTCACTCCAGTGGCGGATTTACGGGGGCAAGGGGGTCATGCCCCCCCTCTAAACTTCTTCCAGATACCATTTGGCAGTCGGGCCGGAATTGCCGACTAGCATATGCGCGTACCCAGGGCGTCTCGGGGACCTTGAACAAACCCCGTTTTTTTAGTAATAAGGTCCACAAAGTTTAAGACCCCTGCATCCCTACGTTTTAGGCTGGGCGCGCGCATGTGGCGTAATTCTGATTATTGCTTTGCCCTGGCCCCCTGTAACTCAAAATCCTGGGTCCGTCCCTTCGTTCCACCACGGCCATAGGTTTACTGCGGCCTTTACCAGTGTCTATTTGTCTTCAAATGCTTGAGTGCTGCCCGTATCCTCTCTTTCCTCTGTCTGAATGATAATTGTCTGGTACTCGTTCAAAATCGTCCTCCTCTTCTTATCCTCTGTGTTCCGCCATTGCAATTGAGTGTCAAGCGACCAAACGTATTCCACCCATTACGCCATTTTACCGGAAACTTGGGAATAACTAACTTTTCTTCAGAATTAACGTGTTGGCGACTATTTGGCATATAATGTGCTTATTTAGTTAGATTTTGTGGAAAACATTTCATATTAGCTAAACGAAACCTAAAAAACTAAGAAAATGCGTAGTGGGGACTCTTTAAGTCCAACTGTAAACTCAATTCTACATAAGTTAATAAGTTGAACTTTCAGAATGAATTGTAACTTTCGCGTCTGCGACGATGAAAATATGACGTCGATTTAAAATATCATTGTTCATGCTAAATAACGCAGGAAACTAGAAAGATTATTGTCACGGCGTGACAATAACGGACTCTGCGCGTGCGTATTACTGGAATCATTATGGGAAATTACTGACAGCAACCCGTTTACCAATATGGAAAGGAATTCTTTAAAACTGTAGGAGAAATTACATATTAATTTTTGATGACCTTTCCACTAATTGACCTCTTCCGGTGCAGTATGAGCCCCGATGAGGGAGTAATTGTTAACTCGATTAAAAGTGTGGTTAATGCTAATAATCACAGATGCTTTACTTTAAACACTTCAGAATACAAGATGAATGAAGTGGTCAATCTTTCAGAAGAAAAATGCACCTAATGACCCCATGGGTGCACCAAGTGATCTGAAAATTTAGAATTCAAACTCAATCGCACTTAGTAAACAGATACGTAATTCTGAAGTCTCTAGCTCAAAATTTTGGATTGCACTCAATGGCCTTTGACATATTATTTTCTGATTGGTTAGGCCTATTGCAAAGTAGAGTAGGGTATTCAATTGGCATGTTGACTTACACCAGCGTGCTGAGATAGCGGAGTTGCAACGCCGCCATATTGGAAATGGGTCAGAATGTTGCATTGTGGTTAAGCCGGTAAACAAGTACTTCGGCAAGCGTGGGGGCGAACCGGCCACAGGGAGGTTATACGTGTTGTGTGCCTGGCATGCTATAATACCAGTTAGCGAAATAAAAATTTAGTTACTACCTGTTTCCCAAGGATCAAGAACTTCGTTAAACATGGGTCAGAGACATCGGTAGAGCTGGTAGCAATTCGTGAATTCTTTCCGACTTCGTAGCATAAAGTGTGCAGCGCTCATTTTGAGGGCGGCAAGAAAACGTATCTTAGAAACTGCCCAACAATATCTCCCTTCAAAGAAACAGTAACAAATACTCCACGGCGGTTGGTAGTGAAAAAAACACTTGTTTTCGCTTGACCAGAAACAAGCCAACATGAGCAATTTTGAGGATAATGCCTCTACACAATCACCTGTTCTGGGTCGACTCACTTAACGTATGCACACTATATGCATTACGCGCTAAGATAAAGCGTGCAGATTATTATTATTTACTTTCTACAAAATTGTGGTACATTGCTATCAAAATTCGTTGTTAAATTACGATCATTTTTCATAAAATTTTGTTGAAGTTCCAGGGCGAAATCTTGCCGACAAATGCGTAGCTGCTGGTCTCGCAATCGTCGATAGGGCTTGAATTCGTAAATAAGAATACAGCTTTGACTCAACAAATTACCTGAAATCCTCCTCAAGTTTTCCAAATAGCGTCTCTAAGATTTTTAAGTTCTTGTGAAGTCTGGATTAACTGCAGATTAAGTCCAAATCTACGCTAGATTGTAGCACGCAACCCGAGAAAAATCTCTGTGGGAACACATGTTGTTGTCACGTGACGTTTGTTTTGAAGTTTGTATGCGTGTGTGTGAGAGTAAGCGTTCGTGTGCTTGTCAGAGTTCATTTGCCAGAGTAATGTAATGATCTAGGTGTGCATTGTATCAAAAAAAAAAATAAGTCAAGCAGTCAAGCAGAGCGTGTTTTAATATTTACGGCTTAGCACTTGCTGGCCTCATCTGCTAAAAACGTTCGAGAATTTTTTCGGTAAGACCGACATGTCACTCATTGAGTCGCCGGGTGAGTGGATGCGTGACCGTAGTGTAACAGCTATTTCCCGGAAGATTTTGGGTGTAAGGGTGCGAAGTGGGTCACTTTGACCTTAAAAACACCAATTATGATTAGTTAAATAATTTCTCTTAAAAATAATGCAGAAGCTTTTACGGTATTGGAAACTTTCGGAAATTAGTGCCAATATTTATTTGCCGATGCTATGTTACCCGATTAATCTTCGATGACAGTCGGTACATTATGCAGCGCGCGCTTCTTGGTCGCGTGCTAACACTGATCGAGTTTTTTTTATTTGTCTTCGATTCACGGTTTTCACATGCACAAAGAAGTTTGAGGCCGGAGAAGATCTGTACTGGAAAGAAACAATGCAATCCTGCTATTTGACAAGTACGCTGTGTCTGTTTTCAAAGTCCAGACCCGCGTAGTGGGGCACATCCCTCGCAAGAGCAGCAAAACTTCTGCGTTATTTTTGAATCGCGGCGTAAGTTTGAAGTGTATACGGACATAACGGTGAGGCTCGTGGTCCGTTACAAATTCAGGCTGTCGGATCTTTCAATTGATAAATTGGAGACGTTAGAACTGTAGGTAAGGGCATTTTCGCATGTAGTTCATGGGCTGGGGGCTTAGTTTAGCAAAGTCTGAAAACGCGTTGGGGCACTTGTTGAGCCATGGGCGCTAATTGGGGCGAATAGCGGCAGAATTACATACAGCAGCGTAGTTTAATGCACACAAATTACACGTCGTGCAAACCAGTCGGTCATCCCGTTTACGATCAACAATCCCAGTAGCCTTTGCGCACCCTAATTTCTGGACATGCGCAATCGTTAAATCGATTCGGTTGCAACTCCGCTATTGAAAAGAATTCCTTGAAAAACGTAAGAGATATAACATGTTGAACGTTACATGACCTTTGCACTAATGGACCTTATCCGGTGCATTTTCAGCATCTTTAGGAGAATTATTGCAAAGCCCATGAAAAATGTGTTTAACGCTGAGAATCACAGTTGTCTAACGGTTGACACATCAGAATACATGTACTTGCTGATTGAAAAGATCAAATTTTTAGAAAAATGCACCTAATGACCTCATGTTTGCACTTAATGACCTGAAAATTTGGATTCCTATTTAATTTACCTGTGGCAATCAGACCTATCAATTTGAAGTGTCTAGCTCAAAAGTTTAGTTTGCACCTAATGACCTTTGAACCATTTCACCTGATTGGATGACCCGATTACTTAGAAAAGTAATATTTAAATGGTCATGTTGACCTATACCTGCGCACCGAATTTGAAAAAGATAGCTTTAAAACTGAAGGAGCAGCATTTTAAAAATCATATGACATTTGCACCAAGCGAGCTCTTCCGGTGCAATATGGAATATGGTTATGTAACCAATCAAAATTTATATACTGTCAAAAGTCATATGCTGAATTTAAAGGAAGCACCTGCACCCAATTTCGAGTTATTAAGCCTCAAAAATGGCCGGAAGAAGAATAAGAAGAAGAATAAGAAGAATAAGAATAAAATTGAAGAAAACCCAGGAACAACAGTACTCTGCGCTTACACGCGCAGAGTAATAAGAAGAATAAGAGGAATAAAATTGAAGAAAACCCAGGAACAACAGTACTCTGCGCTTACACGCGCAAAGTAATAAATCTGAAACTAAATAAGGCGATCCAGATCCTCCCAAGGATACTACTGTTTCACGAAATGTAGAATATAAATCGGTAAATAAAACAACAAGAATGGATCAACTGAAATTTGAAATTTTCGGATGTAATAACTTCCTTTGTCAACTGGAGCTTGACAGATCATATTTTCACTGTTAATGGAATGTTATTCTAATGTCTTCCATAAGGCGTTTCAAATACGTCTAACTTGTTTACGGCACTGAATGTCTTCATTTTTATCCGCAATTTTCAGGCGCGCTCCATCGGATGGCTCGGAATTCAAAGCAGGCCTGTTTTTGAATCAAACTGAAACACTAAATAACATAGAGGACAAAAAAATCTTCTGGCATGCTTGGAAAATCAACTATTGCGTAAACTCAAACAAATCCAATAGAATCTTTTACGCTCATTTAAGAAAAGATTTTTGGATTGTAGCAAAAATCATTTTGCTATATCACACCTACATTCACTTATCTCATTACTAAAATTGGGCGATCTTGGTATAATTTTCATACTACAACCACTACAATTGATACTTAAAACCTGTAACCTGATTTGAACAATAGCTGTTCTTTTGGACGCTCTTGTCATCGTACCCATACTCCGTACTAAATCTGCAGGTGAGTTGCTGCGAATCTCCTGCGAACACCGACATTTTTCTCAGAAACCTTTGCGTAATTCAAAATGACGGCTATCAAAAAGATGTCTATGCTTGGCAACTTGTCACGAAGTTTTTGCGTGATTCTTGTCTTGGCCCGCGGATTGTCATGGCATAGATGATATTTTGAGAGAATTCTGTCTGTCGCAAGTAATCATTTTGAAAACACGAGAACGAGGGGTTGGCTAATACCCACTTGTCTAACCTTTGGTAGTTAAACAGAAACATGAATTGTGCATGTATTGATAATTGCTAGCTGTTAGCTAAATTGCCTTCTGTCCTAATAACATCCTTTACTCTCACAAATTAGTTGTCAATGTTTGTTACCACTAGATGACCTACAATCTGTAACATACAATTATTCAACATGTCACAGAGTTTCGAAAACATGTTTTAATGAGACAGATCCTCTGTAAGAATATCGGTGAGTGAGCGAGATAAATTGTACGCAATAGGACCTGTACTATCTACGATAGGACGGATAGGGTAACTCTCTTTATGTATTATGGGAGTACACTACAGTACAGTAGGGGAATCACATGAGCAGTGGGGTAAAGGTATTTATACCACAATATTAGCCTCGAATGGCAGATACAACCGTGTAATAGCCCTAAAGTTATCTCACTAGTGAGATAACATGTTGGCGGGAAACCGAGGCCGGATTCGAACCCGGGCCTCAACAGTTACGAATCTCCTACTTTAACAATACACCACTCAGCGGCCGACGTCATCGAACGTGAAACTAGAATACTTAAATGAGAACGCGCAACAAACGCATGTTCAGCAAAGGGCATTGCACCGATATTTATACGCTATGAAAAATATGACGCATAATTTCCATAAAAACGATATTTTAATTCAGTGAAATTTTTCTCTCTTGTTCTCTCACTTGTAAATCACCGATCTCCAAATTGAATGCGAGTATCGTGTCGTCAGGATCCTTTGACTTGAACATTATAGTCAGTTACTAGTGGTAACCTACTTTAGCAAACGATATTTTCCCGGTCGAAGCTTATCGTGATAAAATGCGTAGTAAGCTATAATAGTTGCTAAACCTTAAGTTATAGATTCACTTCATTACTATTTTGTTTAAATTTCCAATTGGTTTTGAGTATAAGCCTTACTTGACAAAAAATAGCTCGGCTTTTCTTAAAAGGTCACGACCTCCGACCCCGGGCCTCTGACATAAAATGTACTTACAAAGCAGCGAGTCAAAAAGGTAGATCGATTCAATGCAATGTTCTCGTTTAGTATCTGGCATAGATAAAGCGCCCCTCGGGCGAGAATTCTCCAAAATTCACTCGGGCTCTAGATAACGGGGGATAACGACTTCGCCATGTAATAGTCTATGTATATACTGATCCTGAGTAATCTTGTGATCATCCCACAATTCACTGGTGAGGTTTAACCACGTGTTTAACTGGAAAGACGCCCGACTTGTCGAGTCGGAAAAGAACTTGAGATCTAGACGGATTAGGGAGTCTATTTGGATGAAAAAAGTGGGTCAGTAATGAACAGAGACGATGGGGGATATAAATTGTCTAAAATCCGGAACAGTTTCATCACATCGCCACCTAGTGTCCAATACCTTCCAAAGATGACTGTTCTGAGTAGCCGAAACTGTCAAGGTACAGCGTTTTTGCTTGGTTGTGTCAATAAAAATTAGTCTATATGTTTTAATGAGATTTGAAAATGGCGCGTAGGAAAGTGATAGGTCAGTGACATGGGGAAAATAGTTCGGAAAAGTGACAGTTTCTGAATGCTTGTAATTGCTTTACATGTGTGATAATACAAGAGAACTTCGTGATTTTGCTGAGTCGTGACGATATGTTCACGAGACAAGTTAATGTATGTTTTACTACGGAAGATCCTTTGAGAAATTAAGATACAAATCGACTATTACAAAACTTCTTCTAGTTTGCTGGCGATGGACATACAAGCACTTCTTTTATATCATAAAATTCACTAAAACTCGAAACGTAACTTTTGGAAGCAGACAATCAGTTCTCAAGGTGGATACTTTTCACCCTGTTTATCTCAGTTATGAGTAGGTACTCTACTGTAACGAAGTCGACCTTACCAATATGTGATTCAACTTACGCCACAGAAAGGTGTACATGCGCCGTTTTTGAAATCGTCATTTTAGTTTTGGACAACCTAAAGAAACTCCAAAGAGTGACCATGGCTGGCTGATGAATGTTTTTGTCCTATATGGAAAAATAATCAAATCACGGGAAGGAATATTATGAGCTGACTGACAAAGATCTAATTCAATGTTACATTTGGCCAACGCAAGTACTGGGAAAGCAGCTTTAAGTATTTATTTCTGAGTTTCTCCGGATTTAAGAAATTACTGATTTACTTTGCGACAAGCCTTTGACATATGGATTTGTTCACGTTTATACGATGTTTTGCGGCAACTGCGATACGTCGCTTGGGTGCAAACGTGAAATGAATTGTGTACATGTTAACGTAAAGTGATGATGGGCATTGAGTCCACCTCACTATTTGAATTTGGCAGAATTCCTGTTGCGATCACATTATTATTAGCTCGATGCTCTTATTTGTTATGCAAATCGAAACGCAAACGCACGTGCACAAAAGAGTTTAATAAGCAAATGACAACGTGGCAAGCAAGTGGAAGAAGACAGCCTTTCTCAAATTGTGTTGTACTTTCAAATTAAAAAGGCATGGAAAGCCAAGGCTAGTCAAAAATCTTGTTCAAGCATTACCAGACGAAACGATCAGCTTACAACATCTAGTGCAGAGTTATTCACGTTCCGATGTGTTGAAATTTTCACAAAAATCATAAAGTTCACGAGTTGTTTCAATTGAAAAGCAATAACAAAAATAGGCAAATATAAGACGTGCTTCGCGGGCTCACATCATGCATTGCATTTATACATAAACGTTGTTTCAGGAGTAACTTGGCGATTGCTGGTGGTTGCATTGTTGGTTGTCTGTTTTACGCAATGATGCCTTTTGCGCCATGTGTCGAGGTGCTTGGTGTACTAGTATTTTTCGCCGTGTCCGCTAGAACAGTCTCCCAGATCTGTAAGTGTGGGACAGCAATATTTAAGTGTATAACAACGGCGTACATGTACATGTAAGAACGAAACTGCATGTACGTGAACTTTACCTGCAACGTACGTAATGTAATAATCGTCTTAAGTGCATGTTATTCATGAGATAGCAAGAATTTTATTCATCTTAGCGTGCCACCTGTCTGTTCAATTGCACAACACTTGTTCTTCAGTAAGTCGCCGAAAATTGCAAACTTAGTTTTTAATTTAATTTATTTGCATACCTTAGGTTTTCATCTCCCAAATAAATCGAACACAAAACTTGGTCAATTTTCTTTTCAAAAACTGGCCTCAGCGTGTCATTTACCTCTTGGGACTTCATGGCCTTGGAAAATATAGGACATTTGAAAAGAACATTTGCCATTCATTTTTTTCAATTTCATGTGTTAGTTCCAACTGAATTTTGAACCACACTTAATCAAAAGGCAAAGAAACTTTAGTTGGTGTCAGGAAAACTTAACTGGGTGTAAGTCTCCTGAATTAACGAGAGCCTTTATCTATTTGAGGATTTCAAAGACGCCCATGCCGCCACAATGTTAACCCCTCCCTCGTTGAGCAACCTTCGGGCACCACATTGCTTGGTCTCTGGTTGTCACAAATTTCCATCTTCTATGAGTCCCAGGAGTTATGATGCGGGCTCTATTTCGTATGGTCCGTAAGCTGAAGCTTAATGGATAATTTAAAAATCAATATATTTAGAACATGTGTTTTTTTCTTTCAGTGCAACCTCACGTAATCAGTTCGATGGGGGGAGATCGAGCGGCGTTTCACTTGCATCTTTTGTCATTGGGTTATTCCGTGGGACAAGCCCTTACTCCACTGATAAGTAAATCTTTCGTTTCCGATTCCCGGAAACAAGGGGCACAAAATAACAGTCTGTTCAACAGGTCTTTGCAGCAAGTGAACGCCCACAATTTTACGAAATGGTCTCTTAACACTGAACAGGCGCGTATAGAGATACCCTTTATACTTGTTGCAACTCTAGTGGCATTAATTGGGATATGTTTTTTCATTTTCGATCTCCTTGAACGACGTTATATTCCGATTCCCGACAATGAATTACGCAGCGAAGACTTACCGAATGACACGGCAAAATGCAGTTTTCTGGAAACTGCATCTCCACGGAATTGGGCCAGCGGGGATTTTGCATTTGGATTGCTCGTGCTAATTGGAGTATCGGCCTTTTTCTGTTGTCTGTATGGCCACACATCTTCACTTTCGCTTTGGGGCTTTTCGTTCGCAACAGGATCCAACTTGAAATTTGATAAAGATGAAGCTGCGTTTCTAATATCAACTGCAAACCTCCTACGCTTGGTGTCTCGTGTCGTGGCTTCGTTGTTCAGTTTGTTCATTCCAGTACATGTCATCCTCTTCACCGAAGTCATTGCAGCGACCTTTTCATGCGCACTGCTATCATTTGGTCTGACATCTCGTACAACATTATGGATATACCTTTGTGCTTACAGATTTTTCGCCTCGCCCATTTGGTGTTCCATGATGTCGTGGTTGAATAATTATGTCAGCCTTTCTGTGGGTTTCCTTGGGTGGATAGCTGTTATAACCGGCATAGTCGACATTGGTACGGATAATCTGATTGGCTACCTACTGCAGAATATGGGCCAAATGTCGTTAATGTATGTTTGTCTGGGATTATCTTGTTTGGGATTGTTGTCAGCTGTACTTCTACAGATCCTGGCAAGTCACCATGCTTCTCAACTTCTGGAGAAATCTCGGGTTAAAAAATCTATATCGGCACATCATTCGAAAGAATCCGTAGCTTTTCTGTAAGAAAAGTGATGGGTAAATTTGATTGCATTATTGCCAAGAAGTCGAGGCTATCTTAACCCCGACGGTGCTCGGTGGATGAAAAAACTGAAACGATAAAAGCACAATAAACTCTTCATATTGTTAATGGGGTTGTTGTGGAGCATCGTTCTTATAACTTTCAACTCTAATAAATCTCTCAAGTTACTATAACAATTAGTTTGTTTTCTTACCACCCAAGTCACTTTTAAACAGTAGTTATTGTCAGAACGTGTCCAGTGTTAGTCAGAGGTGACGATGGGACGAAGCGCTCTTACTTGTGTTCATGGATTAGCTCATGCCTCCAATAAAAGGCTAGCAAAAACGACCCATGGTATCATTCACATTTCTGGCGGTTTTCCTGCTTGCAATTGTGCTCCTAGGCCATTTGGGGTCCAAACTTGTCCTAAATTTTAGAAATTTGCAATATTAGCCAACCAATATTCAAAGCTGCTGGCGGCAGTTTTTTCACCATGCCGGTAACCTGCATGACATTCAGAGCCCACCCCGTTGTACCGTATGACTTTCAGAGCCCACCCCGTTGTACCGTATGACTTTCAGAGTCCTACCCGTTGTACCGTATGACTTTCAGAGCCCATCCCGTTGTACCGTATGACTTTCAGAGTCCTACCCGTTGTACCGTATGACTTAATTGAGAGCTCATCTGTTGTCCCGTATGACTTTCAAACCCCATCCGTTGTACCGTGTGAATTTCCTGTTGTTTGAGTACTAGCTGTCGCGCTCTTACACCTCCGAACGCAAAAATCAACAAGATAGTATACATGCATGTTATCTTTTCCATTGGCAGGCTATCTGAAAAACAATGGTCAAACACTCATGAACACCACTCACATACCTAATTTTAAGCCGATCCCCGTTTATACATTCCAAACACGGCTTTTGCAGCTGTTCAAAAATCATCTAATAAAGAATAATGTGTACATGTATGACTCAAGGAAGAGTGCGTAAAGAGTGTTTATAGTTACCCATGCTATGTTTGCACTCCATTACCTGTGTTTCTTAGTGGATGCAAGACCCGGAGCCATACTTTTTGGAAGGGTAGCCATGTTATGTAAATTCACAAAATGAGCTGTGTTCGTATGTTAAAGAGGTCGATTCACAGCTATTTAGTTGTAGTTAATATGTATACACATGTGTTAACTGTTAATAAAGATTGCTTATGAACCACATTTCTTTTTATTTCATATCCCATATTCTTCTATTATTCGTGTAAAACACGCTCCCAATTCCCCACAAAATTTCTAGAACAGAAAATTTTCAACTTCGGCTATCTTCGGAATCACGTCACGTCAGGAAGCGGACCCGATCACTGCCGAGTCTGTCCATAGGTTTGTACTGGGACTATCTGGCACAAATGGAAGCTTTCTGTTTGTTATAATGGGTTTATTATGCAAGTTTTGCCAATTAATTCTCTGAAATGTGACACATATGCACATGGTCTTGTGCGTTGCCATAAACATTTCACAGTAGTTAGCAATGTGTCCTCAATAAAGTGTTCGAGTACAGCCGCACGTCTTTCGCACTGTCTACGCACGACGTATCACTGTTGCTGTGTAGCAATTGGAATACTTGTTTCGACATTAAACATATTTTTATACTTCAACTCGATTAAAAATTTGAAGAACAATGCCGGACTGTTGTGTGATTGGAGGCTGTGACAATGTGTCAGGGTCTGGGTCACTCTGGGGTGTCATTACATAGGTTTCCCACTAACCCCAGACTGCGTCGCAGGTGGGAAGACTTCGTGAGGTCCACGAGAAAATTTAGTGGAGTGTCGCCGTATTCGGTGATATGGAGTAAACATTTTTCTGCAGACTGTTTTCGAGGTCGACAGCCTGCAATCGCAGTATGGTTGGAAACCAAGGTAAGTGAAATTTTAGATAATATTCAAAACTGTAGCTGTCGCTTCGCGGAAACTAGTAGGCCTTGGGCCACACTAGTAAGCGAACAACATTACTAATGGCGTATAACATCGAACGACACTGTCGGAAGCCGCTTTTCTTTTGAATTACGATTTTTGCAACATAATTGTGTGTAGTTGGTTGAATGCTACTTACCTGTCGTATTTTTGCAATTAAATAAACATTATGGGGATTAAATTAATTCGAGTGCGGGTGATTTTTAATGGTTTCGACCCCCTCTCTGTTCAGTAATTACTTAAAATAGAGCTAAAATCAAAAATAAGCTTTTGTCATAAAATACAAATTGCAATCCATAACCTACAAAAAAACTTATCCCACCTTGCTTTCAACCTACGCAAATCAAGAAACGTAGGACAAAACGGCAAATAGTCTTGCATATCGCAGTTTATCCGTCTACCAGTCCCGATGTTTGAAATTGCTTTTTATTTAACTTGAAGTATCGGGTATTATAAATAAATCGAAAATAAACATATTCGCATTCAAACTCGCGGCATTGTTTTTGTTTTCCATTTACCTAACATGATAAAACGTCTGAAGTTGTGCGGTCATTGTCTTCGGGATTCGCCGCTGTCTCTTCATCCAAAGCGACCGGGACACTTGCAGGCACTGGTTCGAACCTGCAGGGCCCGTTTATGTTGTCAAGAACACGCTCACGATGGTCGTTGTGCATATTGTCTGTGTCCGACGCTTCATCGTCACAAAAGATTTTTTAAAATTTCCTCGTCGTTGGAAGGCTCGTCGCTAAAGCTTTCGTAATCCATGTTGGTTTCTGCCTTGTGTGACTGAGGTTTACCAGCCGAGTTCATTCCTAGAACACAGTTGTCTTCCGGACTCGACATCGCAGACGCTTATGTAACCGCCTAGTCTGTTTTCAGAATTGACTCGGCTGAAGTCGGAGAAGGTCATTACTGCTGGGCTTATCTAATTAATCACGCTGTGCGGACAGTAACTAGCCCAAGTAACGGGCTCCTGCAACGCTATTCTTTGAGTTGAAAAGCAGTTGTTTTGGTGTGAAACTATGTCTTTAAGTAAGTGAGTTGTGATGTTTGAGTAGGCTGATTGATGCATTACGCCACTTATCGGGATTGAACGCATTGGGTGGAAGACCGTCTCCGCCGTTGTTGTTTTTAACAGTGCGATACTGAAGAATTGTGGGGTAAGTCCTCGGTTAGCCGCCTTTTTCGGACAAGAAAACGTGCGTTTGTGGTAGCTGTGGTGACAAAAGTTAACTGAGAACGTCTCTGTGTTCAACTTTTCTTAGTACATGGAAGTTGCACAGAAATTGCATCGGTCTGTGCGCCGCAACAGAGTGGAATGTCAGTGTGGAACGTGCGACTCCGTCGGAAGCCACACTTCTTTCAGCACATTTCAAAGAATCGTGTTCATACCGCACACACCAAAGCGGCATTCCAATGAAGAAATCGCCACCTTGTAAGTGCACTTGCAAATTTTAAAAATAACGAACAAACTGCTCGCAATCTAGGGCGAGTGATGCCTGGCACGCGACCCCGGCTCACAGATGGACCGCTACTACAACTATGTTTATGCATTGTGTTTAGACTGTCCTCATTCCATCATCAGAATAGTGAACACGAGTAACCGACGTTCACTGTGCTTATTAGTTTAATAATCCTTAAAAGTGTTTATTTTGTGAATACTGACAAACCATTGTTCAGTTGGTAGCGACTCACATATGTCTGCAGCATTTCTCGCGCAAATGGATCGAGTTGATACGGCCTCAAAGCCGACGAAAGTTCGCTAAATGGGAAATGGAAGTCATTGTCTGATTATTCAAAGATATGTACATGTACTTGAGTGTGATGCCCGTATCCACTCCCCTCTGTCTCCATAATAATTACTCAAACTCATCCTCGTCTTCTGACCTGCTGTGTTCCTACATTGCCATGGATTGTCAAGTGACCAACCGTCTTCCACCTAATGCATCAGTTTACAGGAAACTTAGCAATAACTATTTTTTTCTTTAGATTGAAAAAGTCGCAGCTTTTTGGCATCAAAGTGGTTATTTATCTAGATTTCATGGTGTTCGTTTCATATTAGCTAATTGAAACGTCATAAACTAAGAAAATTCATAGTGGGAACTCTTTAAAACAAGAATTGTTAATTGTTTTATTTAAAAAATTCTTCTTCCAAGAGTTGAGGTTAATACGCACATAGTGTTAGAGTATTTGAATTAGTCATGAGTATGCGTCAAGACCACATAAACTGTTTGCCATCGTAAGGTATCTAAAAGCCTAGAATCAAGAGTATTTTTATGGCAACGTATCGAGTCGAAAAGTTCCCGTGCAGTGACGTCGGATTCCAGAATGTGATCTGGATCGTGAGATTTAGTCGCGCTAGTCGCAAATATCGATCTGGCCAAGGAAACAGTTGTTTATACTTCAGAAATCATGGTGCGAAAACAAAATTTCCCCTTGGGCGGAAGGAGGAAACGCCCTCCCGACCACTCTCTATTCTTCGTAGCTACGAGCCTTCACTATCATGCAGTCGCGTTGTACGCACGATTGTCTAGTACGAGACTTATATCCTAGATTCGCCAATCTTTTCATGTCTTTCCAAAATGCTGTTACAGACATCATCTGGACAAAGGAACATCTTTGTCTTTCGATTGGTGAAATTGGTGAAAGGTCTCAATCGGGATGCAGCAGTACATTCCTCAACTACTAGATCCACTGGTTTGCATTCCGAAGCAGGGGTCTCCAAAATCACCCCATATGCCTTCCAAACAACCAATTTTCCTTTTGAATTAGGTTACTTAGTAGTAAGTATTAGAATACAAGTTACTTTTTTTTTAAATACCAGCTATAGGAAAGAATACTCAACTCATAATTCGCCATTAACCCAACAGGCCTTCCATCGAAAATTTAACTTTTGTTTTAGACCACGTACAGCCCTGAAACTGGTTCTCAGATTGTATGACTAATCACGGTCACTGTGATATCCCTGAAAAAAACCATAAACAGTCAAAATAGTTTATGTAATTGCATACAGCCCATACATTGAATTGTTTCGCAACTTACCTTCAAATGAAAGTTTTTCAGTTTACTTATTTCTGGGATTGAGTGGTCAACATCGTTTGCATTTCTGAGGCTGTAAACGTACACCTTTCAACTTGGATACTGGAAGTGCGTGCTTGGATGAAAGGTCTGTAGTTAACAGCATATGGCGGTTTGGACATATAATCTTTGGTTCTCAAAGACTCCCCAGTTAAATCAAGTGAGAAATCTTCTTCAGTGGAGTAACGCGTACACTAAAATCATGCGTCAAACGCATCCGTTTCTTGGCTAACAAAAACAGTGTCATGAACTAATTTTTTCATCATTCTAAGAGCCATGGATGGAATCGAGAACGGATGCAATATTCGTTAGGACATGATCGTTTATTATTTTTGACAGCAAATCAGCCTGGGTGATTTCTTGACATATCCGTATCGGTCTAATAATTTATTTAAACAAACAAACTGGTACAGGCAATAATTTTGTCAAAAAATTAATAAAGCCACTGACAAATCTCTAATACAGGGGTTGTGGATTACGAAAGGTACTGAATTATACCCGTAATTAAGCGGAGGAAACAAATTCAATAAACGCGGAAATGAAGCATGATCAAGTCCTACACAATATCAGAGGTTTGGTTGTATTTAAAAGTGTTAATCACATACCCCGTCAACGTGATATCAATTTTACATTATGAATTAGACGATTTATCAATTGCAATTTCATTAGAAGATATTTTGAGGCTTGGGTGAACCGATAATTCGTTGATGATTGACACCAGGCATTGTCACTACATTTTAACGTATTTGCGTTGCATGGAATAACCGATTTAAAATTGATCAATTACGTCCAAACACCAAAACTCTTTCTAAGTTAATAGAGAAAGATAAGAGGACAGAGGCTTGTTTTAATTCACACGTGAGTAACACAGAGGATATGTTAGGAGTTTTGAGGAGATTAAAGTATTCGTTGTAAACATGGGGAGTCCAGAGAAAGAGGGAGAGAGAAACAGAGAGAGAGAGAGAGAGTGAGAGTGAGAAAAATAATCAGAGTGAAATTGAGAGCGAGAGAGAGAGAGAGAGAGAGAGAGAG
>NMRA01000195.1:40130-64562 GCA_002633005.1 Phoronis australis | reverse complement strand
GAGAGAGAGAGAGAGAGAGAGAGAGAGAGAGAGCGAGAGAGAGGGAAAGAGAGAGAGAGGGAAAGAGAGAGAGAGAGAGCGAGAGGGGGGGGGGGAAATGAGGGGGAGAGAGGGAGAGGGAGAGGGAGAGAGAGACACTGAGATAGACGGAGATCGAGAGAGACCAAGAGACCGAGAAAGGGAGAGACCACGGAGAGAGAAATCTTTTTTCTTTAATCCGATGCAATTATACAATACAAAACAAATAGTGATGTATGAAACAGCGTGTATACCAACAAGAATAAAATAATGACTGCTATCATGTACATATAGATATACTTACTTTTTCATTAAAATGACATAGATTGTGCAATGGGACTGAGCTAAGAACCAAGGTATCAATCGATATATACATGTATGCTGTTTGAAATTCCGCATCAATTAAGCCCATTTGAATGGTAGTTTATGTCAACACATGTCCAATGTAATTGATACCAGTTATTTGATAAGGCTTGTTGACAGGGAACAATAGGTATGACTAACGTAAGTGATGGTCTTGCAGCAACATTCGTGTTTAGCAAACCACATACTAACTTTTGTTAGTGTACGTTTTACCCAGACACCTTAGCACCTAAGTCATTACCAAAACAACTTCTTGAAAAATAGCACTGGAATCTAATTTTATCAGAAACAGTTACTGTACCATTTGAATATATAAAGCAAAGATGCTTTTACTCATTTCACTTGAGGAATTTTCGAGAAATTTCAATTACAAATGTACCTGCTTTAAAATATGTGAACACTCAAATTAACCAAGATTGTACAATGAAGGAATGAAAATAAAAACTCCAATATTTCGGTATATTTTCATAAGTATTCAACTTTTGAATTTCGCATGTCTCAACAAACCCCGTGGAATATCACCACTTTATGTTCCACGTTAGTATCACCAATTGTTTCAAAAGTGCCACCGTCTATTGTAAATGACTTTCTATTTCAACAAAGGAGAAGTAAGCGAGGGGAGAAAATTATTGAGGCCATACTTTGACAAAGTTGTAATTTGTCTGCAGTGTGCCCTAGTAGTAATACATTATCATTATCAGACTAATTCAGAATTGAGGCCCGTTTTTCTCTAAATTTTGCCATCTATATTTTTTCACAATTTTTACTTGATCAGACATTGTGTTAACAAGATATCAACACCCTTCCCACAATCCTTCACTTGAAAGAGATTGAAAGCTTGAATTCACATCTATTTGTGTATAGTCATCGAAACGGACAGGTGCTTGTAATCATGAGTAGTTTTACATTCTGCAACTAAGTGGCTGTGTCATTTATTAGAACGGTTTTGTTTAATACTAATTCATTATACAGTCGAAAGTGCGCATTAGCTCTTACGTCATGTTTTTGTTCATCAGCTATCAAAACGACAGATGTTATCTTAGCAATGCTGAGAAAAATATATCACGTTTCGTTATGTTGGTGATGCTTTATAATATATACTTGCCTGGATGTCCAGTTATATGAGACCAGAGAACATCTTCACCAGTTCAAGGTCAGCCTGAAATTCAGAGAGTGCTTCTTAGCAAAACTGGTACTATTCAGAGCGATGTTTACAAATATGTTGAACAGAAGAGCGCAGATGAAGTCCACCAACGAAGAATCCATAGCGGAGATACATGAAGAGCAACCCCCTCTTACGGCGAGAACACGAAATTACTTCGTGTGTAAATTACTGGCGTTTATAATGCTCGCCTTTTTGTTGGTAAGTTTGGCAAGGGTAAAACGTGCGACGTCTACTTTTGCTACATGTAGTGAAAAAGTGGATTAAAGATTTCAATAACGGGATATCTCGCAAGCACAAAAAATGCAGACCACTGCTCATGACCGTCCACCGTCTTTTCCACATATTCTTAAATCACAAATTGTGAAGTTACAAACTGCCCCACTCCCGTGAACCCCTCAGACATTAACTTCTATATTACATTTTTATGAAGGACGGCTTTTTTAAAATGAAATTTGACATTAACATGCCGAGAACAAATGTCACGTGTGTTTTTTTATGCAATTTTTTGCGTCCATTACCAAATGTTCTTTTGCGGTGTCTTATGAAATGTTAAATACACAATCTACGTTTTGAGGGTCGAGCTTTTCGACAAAATCATGGTGGCAAAGCAACCCTTGTTGCTATAGAAACAACACGCACGATTTTATTTCTTTTTAACAGAAGAAAATAAAGCGCGCAGAAGCAAATAAAATAATGAACGCTCAAGTTTACTCATTTCCATTCACGTTCAATATTAATTTGAACACCTGCTGCATACAGTAGTTGTCCACGTTCACATTCAAGAATGAGCAAAACGGAACAACTGGATTGAAGTTCGGAATTTTGCATAAGAAGCGGGTTATCTGGGTCTAAGCCAAAAGGCAAGATTGAAATATTTGCTGCAACACACAAACGTCCTGAAAGGATTTTGGGGCAAGAGACGTAACACACAAAAGTTCTTGACGCCGTTTATTTTTTTTTTTAGTCGAATCAAAAATTTGAGGAACACAAAAACCCATTAAACGTCCCGTTGAACGGGAAATATTGCTATGTCGCATGGGAATTAATAATAATATATGATAAACTGCCGATTTAGCCGTGTGTCAAAAAGCAGGGCAGTTTTGGTGGTGCAACGGGAGGGCGGGAAGACTTGAAAAAAGACGGTTCGCGGGGCTATTGGTACATGTATCTACACAGTACGCTGTCTGCAACACAAAACTTTTGGATCGGGTTATTTTACAAGATATTTTTTTTCATTTTTAGGAAATTTAATATCACAAGTATAGGCAATTACTATCGAAAAGTATCTGTGTTAACAAAACTGGCATCTGGGCAATATAGAACGTTGCACAAATGAATTATTATTCTATCAAAAACTGAAAACAGTAATAACATACACGTGCACACTTGAGCGCGCGCACACACACACTGACACACGCTGTTTTGAATGTTACATCAACACATCGATTGGTAGAGCCTTAATTTTTCATTGATATTGGTAGAACAAATATTCAGTAACCAAATGAAATTCATTTCCGTATTTTTATGACCATGCTACAGTTTTTGTTGTTGAAAAACATCTGACATGCAGTTTGAGAAGCTGCAAACTGAATCGATATGAGAGGCCTAATGTTGTCCTCCAAACAGGGCCACAGGTCAATGAGTACAAAGCATAACCAGTGTAATTGAGGGTTATGTTGAATAATACGTGTATTTGCCGAGACTGAAATCACTGGTTTGTCCGGAACCGTACCTCAAGAGCCACATTTGATGAAGAAAAACGACGAAGTCAAAATGAAGCAATGGAAGTATGCTTGAACTGATAACTACTGCGTACTGTACAACAATTGATTACATGTGTAACTCTCAAGCGGAAATTCAAAGATCAAGTGATCGCATCACTTTTCGAAGTCACAAGTTCTAACAATAGAACACATAGGCCACGCCAGAGAGTTGGTATTACAGTTACATGCATATTGTCTCAAAGTTAATGAAATTACATGTAATTGTCTCAATGTTGTCGTGGTTACCATTCCCGATGTCTCACTCCGACTCTCTTTTGTTCCAAGGCATGTGCAGACACTAACATTGGCATCTGTTTACCGGATCTTATCGTACAAACCAACGGCAGCTACGCAACCATGGCGACCACCATGTCAGTAGGACAGCTGAGTTTCCTTATGTCTGCGCCTTTGGTGACGTTTTTAATAAGCAAGTTTCCTAAAAGGTAGGTTAACCTCTAATAGAACAGTGTTTGTGGTTGTGTTCTTTTCTTTCCATGCCTTACGTGTATATTGTAAGTCCGCAACTGCGCAGACCAGTCCACGCTAGCACTTACATGTACACGTACAACAGACTTCAGCGAAAGTGGCATTAGTACATTTTCATTGAGATTACTAAAATTACACTACTTTAGTGACAGCGCTCAGTGTTTCAACCCGCGAAATCAACATAAGACAAATCTTGTGTGCACTTGCAAATGCAAGAGCCTCGTAAACGAAGATGACGGGGTCACGTGCTTTGCTTGCAACAGAACTTAGGAGGCACCGTAAAGTTATTACGGGAATTAGGCTGCCGACGCACCCCCCAGTTGAAATGTGTATTTGCCCCATCGATGCAGCCTACCTGTTCAGTGGTATGTGCATGTACCTTATTGCTGATAGCAGTTCATAAATAAATCCCTACGGTGGCACTGCCGGTCACACTCTGGGTAGTAGTTTGGTAAAAAACCTGCTGATTAAAGAGTTCCCACCATGAAAACATGTCTCACAAAGAATTTTATTACCACGCCTCAGTTAAGAGATTTAATAGCTTTTAGTGTAACTGTTGCCAAGAAACAAGCCAAATTAAGAAATAATAATTTTCTGTTATCGGGGTTGTACGTAATGGGTGCAAGACCAATTAAGTCGCTGTTGATTTTACCAATGCGATAATGGGGAGTTGTGAAAATGGAAAGCCGCTCTATTCAGACATCTAAGGTGCCTTTTGTGGGGGCTGCAGTAAGAGCAATTTCACTGAGAACGTCCCTAGTTTCAAATTTCTAAAATTACGTGAAAGTTGCAGACACATTATATCGCTTTTTGAGTTGCACGGGTGTAGGGAATCTAATGCGAGCAACAAAATTTTTCTCAGAAACTTTTTGCGTCATTCAAAATGGCGGCAATCAAAATGAGGTCTATGCTTTTCAAAATGTCACGGTGTCTTGGTGCTCTTGCGTTTTTTCGTAAAACTTGTCTCAACGGAAGGCACGTTTGGCCCGCGGATTGTCATTGTTGTGATGTTTGTAGGTTTCTTTGACGTCATCCTTTTGTGACGTCATTCTTAATTCCTGTCAATATATTTTACATTTCTTTTATACGTTTCTGCTTCTTTCTATTACCAAAAACAGAACAGATTTTGGCGTAGTTGGCAGGATATAAAAAGATGGGTGAGTTGGCTGGCATTATTTCGTTATTACAACAACAAATCAACCAACAGCAAGAGAATAATCAGCGTTTTGCTGAGATGATCACTAGCTGGCTGATGCACCAACCAACGACATCTACTCTAACTTTTGGTGCATTCGACAGTTCAGTGGAAGGATCATTGATCCAGATACCAAACATTTACAGGTGCACACTCCATACCTTTGGAAGAACTTCGACAATCTTTCTTGACGAATCATACATCTACAGTTTATAAGTTGCTTGCAATTTTGTCAAAGCAGCAGACACCTTCCAAGGATATCAATCAACTGGACAATCAATGAATTTACAGCATTCATGGCGAATCAATGCGATTCGAAGTATTTTGTAGTCCGGGAGCGATTCAAATTTTGGTCTAACACAAGAAGACAGCCAGATGAGACAATACAGGAGCTAGCAGCTCGTATTCGACAAGACGCCGCAAAAAGCGATTTTCCAACAATAAAGGATCCTCAGGATGAAGCTATGAGAACTAGATTTACTTGTTCAATTATTAATTAGGCGGTCCTAAAAGCTCTTTTCAAAATAAAAAAGACGAATAATCTTTTAAGAAAGCCATAGAAATAGCAACAGGAATTGAAGAGGCGTCCAAAGTTGCAAAAGAAACGGTTTACGGCGATTCAGTGCTTAAGTTACAAAAGAAAAGGAGGCAAGAAAGCAGGCTCGGCAAAGCACAGAAGTTTAGAGGTTTTCCAAAGGGAACATGTCCCCGTTGTAGAAAAAAGGCCACGCGGCAATGGATTGTCGTTTTAAAGAGACTGAGTGCCGTTTCTGTCACAAGAAATGTCATATAAAGACTGTACATGTATGTCTAAGCAAAAGAAAGGCTTGGGATAAAGTATATTTTAGCATGACCAGAACAGAAAAGTAATCACATTTTGTATCCAGATCCAAATGATAGTGTTGTTCACATATGAGGCAAAAACAGACATTTGACGTAGATACTGGATCACCGGACAATTTCATTTCGGAGAAGGTTTGTTTCAAACTTGGAAAATCTGTTTTATCTCCATCGCACAGTCAGTATGTCGCGGCAAACATTAACAGTTTTGGGAATTTTCATCAAAAAACGCAACATTACAGTCCGATTCACAGCATACAGCAAACGTTGAATTAGTAGTAAGCAAACACGATTTGATTATTGTTGGCAGAACGCACGCGTGCATAGTCATCTGCGATGAATTTCCAAAACCTACTCAAACCTGAACTGGGATATTTAAAATTTTTCGAATTAGATGTAAAATTCAAGCCTGATGTCCAACCAATATTTTGCAAACCTCGCGCAGTACCTTTTGCATTACTGAAAGACTTGCATCTGGCATATGATGCTGGTATTAAACGTGGAATTTGGAAACATACACAATACAACGAGTACATTCCTAAAAGAAATGCACCGCTTCCTGGCCAAAGTAAACGGAAATTAAGAGTATTCGGAGATTACTCAGTAACCATAAATCCCCAGCTTGAAACTCAACGTCATCCGCTACCCCTGCCTGAGGATCTTTTGCGAAAACTCGTTGGCGGCTTTTAATTCACGAAAATTTATTTGGCTGATGCGTATAATAAGAGTAAATTAACTTCGGAAATTCAGGGACCTCTGGCACTATCCACACATCGTGGAGTTCTTCTACAAAAGAGATTGTCATTTGGGATAAGTTCAGCTCCTGGTGTTTCCAGGATATCATGGAAAAATTGGCTAGCGATTTAAATGGCGTGGTTGTAAACTTGGATGATATTTTTGTAAGCAGTCGCAACGCTGAAGAACATCTTCAGAATTTACTAAGCCTACTCCAGCGTTTGCAAGATAATAGAATTAGATGTCGCGTGGAAAATGCTCATTTGGTCAACATAGGTCACATGCTTTCACGTTATGGCATTAAACAAGGTAAAAAGTTGATACTGTTTTGAAAATGCAGCAGCATCAGAAGTTTCCCATTCACGTTCGTTCCTTGGATCTGTTCAATTTTACGGAAAGTTCATTCCGAAATTATATACTGCTCCACTGAGGCATTTGACGCGCAAATATGAGCCATGGAGATGGGGAGCTGAGAAGAATGAAGGTTTTCAGCGTTTAAAAGAAATACTGTGTACAGATGCAGTTTTGGCTCATTTCGATCATAAACAACAGTTGGGAATTCCATGTGATGCTTCTAATGTTGGGATTGGAGCCGTTCTATTTCATCGCTATCCTGATGGTGGTGAACGTCCGATTGGCAATGTTTCAAAGACTCTCACGGACACTCAACGGAGGTACAGTCAAATTCAAGGTGAGGCTCTGGCAACTGTTTTCGCACTAATGAAATTTCATCAATTTCGTTTCGGAAGACGTTTCATTTTGATAACTGATCACAAACTTTTAGTTTCTATTTTCAGATCAACAAAAGGAGTTCCAGCTATGGCTGCCAATCGGCTAACAAGATGGGCGTTACATCTTAGCCAATGTAAATACACAGTGGAGTATCGGAAAATATCCGATCATTCTAATGCAGATGCATTGAGTCGCTTTCTCTGCGGTAAAGATTCAAAACTTGACCGTGAAGAAGAACAAGCAGACGTGAATATGGTCTGTTCTGTTAAGCAAGAAAGTCTAGATTTGAACCCTGTTAGCTCTAAATTGCTTAAAAGGGATTCTAGCAAGGATTCTGACATTTCTAAAGCAGTGAGATATGCCATAGAAGGTTGGCCAGTTTCTATGGATTCCGAAGAATTGAAATGTTTCAGAAAATAGAAAGATACCTTGACCACAGAATATTGAGGTCTTTTTCATCGTACACGGATAGCTATTCCAAAGTGATTAGGAAAACAGGTGTTGGATCTGCTTTATATTGGCCATTTCGAAATGCAGAGAATGAAGCAGCTAGCATGGACAGCGGTTTATTGGCCACGTATTAACGAGGACATTGAAGAACTGGTACGTCATTGCACTCCTTGTGCTGAATATCAAAACAGATCACCGAAAGCAGCCATTCATCCATGAATGCTACCCGAAAAGCCATGGAGCCGTGTTCATGTTGATCATGCCATAAACTTTCTTGGAAAAATCTGGTTAGTCATGGTAGATGCGTATTCTAAATATCCATGTTTACAGCCAACATGTTCACTGTCAACTCAAACAACAACGGGATTGCTTGAAAGAGAACGGTGCATTATGGCTATCTCCAAACGTTAGTAACAGATAATGCAAGAACATTTTGCTCTGAATAGTTTCAGGCTTGGTGCCTACAACGTGGAACTGTACACCTTACAGGTGCCCCCAACCATCCAGCTACAAATGGGGCTGCAGAGCGTTCGGTACAGACTTTCAAGCAATCTCTGAGGAAATCTCCTTTGTCGCCAAAATCAGCGTTTCAAGAGTTTTTATTGCAATATCTTCGGACACCTCTAGATTCTGGTTATTCCCCAAGCGAACTCTTAAATGGAAGACAAATTCGTTGTGAGCTAAACAGCTTACGTCTTCACCTGCTCTTGTAGCGCAAGGGAAGCAGTCAAGAAATTGTGCGAAACCACAAATTATTGAGTCCGATCAAACGGTGTCAAACATTGCTATTTATACCATTAGAATGCCATGTTATTCCTCGTGATATGGGCCTCGTCAAAGTAGGGACCCTCGCTGGGTACATGTACCTGCTGTTGTGACCTGACTTATCGGTCCACGTTCTGTCAAAGTGAAATTCATGCCAATTGGTCCAATCTGGCATCGTCGTATCCATTAGTTTAGACCAAGGAATTGTTCTGAAGAAGATACAGATCCTGCAGATACCACATTTTGCCAACTGGAGAATCCCATACAGATGACAGACAAGCAAGGAATGAAGAGTATGCAACTACGAAAATAGAAATACAAACGAGAAAATCGGAAAAGAAGAAGCGCCCAAACCCACGACTTCCAACGGTAAATGAATATAGGCCACACAACTTGAGAAGGTCCGAGAGACTTAAAAATACAAGCTTTCGCTTAATAAGGCGGGGAGGTGTTGTGATGTTATGTGACGTCATCCTTTTGTGACGTCATTCTTAATTCCTGTCAATATTACATTTCTGCTTCTTTCTATTACAAAAACATAACAGTCACGGCATCGATGACTTTTCGACATCTCTTGAAAAAATTCTGTCTGTCGGAAGAAATCACTTTAAAAACACGAGGAGAGTGGCTGAAAAGTACTCACTACTATGTTTTTGGTAGTTTAGCAAAAACATGAATTGTGCATGCTAACTGTTTACTCAGAGCACTTCGAAAAAATTACCTTCTGTCGGAATAAAATCCTTTACTCTCACAAATTAACAAATTAGCTGTCGTTGTTTGTTACCAGTAGATGACCTTTCCGTGTCGTCCAATTCTCCAACGTTTCGCAAAGTGTCGAAAACATGTTTTATGGAGTTTTGAAAATGGCGCGTAGGAAAATAAGAGGTCAGTGACATAGGTAAAAAATAATTCGGCAAAGTGACAGTTCGTGAAAGCTTCATGATTTTGCTGAGCCGTGACGCTATGTATATTTAGGAATTTTTTAAGAAGGTTTACAAGGGAAGATCCCTTGGTACATTAAGGTACAGATCGACTTTACAAAACCTCTTCCGGGTTGCTGGCGATCGACATACATATCTTAATATTCTCTAAAACTCGAAATGTGTTTTCGGAAACAACCAATCAGTTCTCAGTGATTATTTGTGGATAATTTTTGCCCTGTTTAGCTCGTTAATTAAGAGAAACAATAGGTATTTTTCTGTAACAAATTCGACCTTGCCGCCAGGAAGGAATATTATGAGTAACAGAGAGGGTTCTGTTTCAATGTTCCATTTAACCAACGAAAGTGGACGAAATGCAACTTTAAATGTTTATTTCTGAGTTTGAAGAGATTTAAGAAATTACTAGATTACTTTGCAACAAGCCTCCGACATATCGACGTGCCCAAGTTTTTACGCTGTTTTGCGGCAACTGTGTTACGTCGTCCGCATGCAAGCGAGAAATGCAATCAATAATACGTTCTTTGCCATTTGGGAGAAAAATCCACAATGTAGAGAACAGTTTACAGATCGACTGTTTTTTTAAACTAAAAGAACAATGCTTTTACAACAGAAATCTTTACGAATAAACCGTAAAAATACCAGAAGATCAGGTTGTATTCTCTGTAGGGCAAGGTGGTGGAGAACCACCTTGAGTATTTTTTTTCGCTTTCCAGGCCTCCTCAAACCGGTTTACGTGCTTGTTTGTGCGTGCTTGCTTGCGTCTGTACCTTTGTGTGACGGGGCGCATGCTGCTTGGATATTTGTGAAAATTGTAATTATATTCTTGTCATGGATGGGAAAACGCTTGAAATAGCGTTGTTTTCCAAATTGTCAGGTCGTTTTAGTGTTATGCAATTTTTCGATATTTTTCAGACAAAAATATTAAAAGTTCTGCTTTTAGATAACCTCTTTTGCAAAAGAGGAATATTTTAAAAAACAGATCCCAACATCGTTTTGGAGAACACATCTGAAAGTTTCAGATGAATTGAGTCTGCTATTCTGAGATATGGCGTCCCGAAGTTAGCCAAACTTCGACATTTTACAAAAGTTCTAAATAACCTTGATCCAGCGGCCTTTTGATTGAAAAACACTGAACAGGTATTTGCATGTTCCCAACTACGATAACGTAAAGCAGAAACTAAACGACAATCCCATTTAAACATAATCTACGCTAAACAAAGTGCAGGCGTTTCCACTGACAACTTGTAAAAGTGAAAACAGTTTTTTTTCAAATAGGACAAGTGCTTCGCGGGCTCACATCATTGAGTGCATTAATCCATAAATGTTGTTTCAGGAGTAACTTGGTGGTTGCTGGTGGCTGCATTGTTGGTTGTCTGTTTTACGCAATGTTACCTTTCGCTCCATCTGTCGAGGTGCTTGGTGTATTAGTATTCTTCGCCGTGTTCGCTAGTACAGTCTCCCATATCTGTAAGTGTGTGACAGAGACATTTAATTGCGTAACAATGGCGTACGTGTAAGCACAAAACTGCGTGTGCGTGAACTTTACATGCAACGTTCCTAAATACGACTTCAGTAATTCATGAGACTGCACGAATTTTTGTTCATCCTAACGTGCCACCTGGAGGTACAATTGTGTAACACAAGATCTTCGATAATTCGACGAAAGCTCAAAGCTTAATTTTTAATTTAACTTATTTGCATCCCATTAGATTTTTATCTACCAGATGAATCGAACTCAAAACTTGGTCAATTTTCAAAATCGCCCCCAACGTGTCATTTACCTCTTGGCATTTCTCAAGTGGAACATAACGAACATTTACAAAGAAGATTTGACAGTTTGTACATGTACTTCCAAACGGTTTATTTTCAATTTCATTTTAAGTTATCTCGAAATTCCAACTGAATGTCTAAACCAGCGATTTCACACTTAGTCAAAAGGTAATGCAACTTTATTTGGTGTCAGGGAAATGTCACTGGGTGTACGTTTCTTGAATTAATGAGATCCCTGGCAATTTGAACTGGCAAAGACGCCCATGCCGCCACAAATGTTAACCCCTCCCTCCGTCGTTGTAATTTTCGTGCTACCTTCGGTCACCACATTGTTTGAGTCCTAGTTGTTACGAATTTTCGTCCCCAATGAGTCCCAGGAGTTATGATGCGGGCTCTACTTTGTATGATCCGTAAGCTGACGCTTAATGGATAATTTAACATTCAATATATTTAGATCTTTTATCTTTCAGTGCAACCTCACGTAATCAGTTCGATGGGGGGAGATCGAGCGGCGTTTCCGTTGCATCTTTTGTCATTGGGTTATGCCGTGGGACAAGCACTTACACCACTAATAAGTAAATCCTTCGTTTCCGATTCCCGGAAACACCGGGCAGAAAATGTTAGTCTGTTCAACAAGTCCTTGCATCAAGTGAACGCCCACAATTTTACGGAACGGTCTCTAAACACCGAACCGGCGCGTATAGAGATACCCTTCATGCTTGTTGCAACTCTAGTGGCATTAGTTGGGACATTGTTTTTACTTTTCGATCTTCTTGAACGACGTACATGTAATATTCCGATTGCCGACAATGAACTACCCAGCAGAGACTTACCGAATGGCAAGTCAAAGTACAGTTTCCTGGAAATTACTTCCCCACGGAATTGGGCCAGCGGGGATTTCACATTTGGATTGCTCGTGCTTATTGGAGTATCAACATTTTTGTGCTGTCTGTATGGTCACGCATCTTCAATTTCCCTTTGGGGCTTTTCGTTCGCAACAGGATCCAACTTGAAATTTGATAAAGATGAAGCTGCGTATCTAATATCAACTGCAAACCTCCTACGCTTGGTGTCACGTGCCGCGGCTTCGTTGTTAAGTTTGTTCGTTCCCGTACAGTTCATGCTCTTCACCGAAGTTATTGGAACGACTGTGTCATGCGCACTGCTATCGTTTGGTCTGACGTCTCGTACGACATTATGGATATACCTTTGTGCTTACAGATTTTTCGCCTCACCCATTTGGTATACCATGATGTCGTGGTTGAATAATTATGTCAGCCTTTCTGTGGGTTTCCTTGGCTGGATAGCTATTATAACCGGCGTAGTCGACATTGGTACGGATAATCTGATTGGCTACCTACTGCAGAATAAGGGCCAAATGTCCTTAATGCATGTTTGTCTGGGATTAGCCTGTTTAGGATTGTTGTCAGCAGTACTTCTACAGATCCTGGCAAGTCACCATACCTCTCAACTTCGGAAGAAATCTAGGGTTCAAAAATCTCTATCTGTACATCTCTCGAAAGAATCCGTAGCTTTTCTGGAAGAAGTATGATGGGGAAATTAGCGTTATTGCCAATAAGCACCTGGTTATCTCAGCCCCAGCGGTGCTGGTTGGACGAACGAACTGAGACGACAAAAGCCCAATGATCTCTTCATATTGGTCATGGGGTTGTTATAGAGCATGGTTCTCATAACCTTTAATTTTTATAAACCCGAAGTTACTATAACATTGTTATTATGTTCTAGCCCACATTAAATTGGTAATAGGTTCACAGAGTGATTAACGTGAAAATGCTAGCAGTTTAGCCGGACAGTGAAGCTTTCCGCGATAGGGCAATTTTGGTCAGCAGTTAGTTTGTTTTTTTACCACCCAAGTCACTTTTAAACAGAAATTGTTTTGAGAACACGTCCGGTTTCAGTCAGACGTGACGATGGAACAAAGCGCTCTTACCTGTGCGCATGTACATGTAAGTTCTTTGAAGCGGTGGTCTGTCTAAGAAAGTAGTTTTGGGGTAACTCATGTCTACAATAAAACACAAGCAAAAGCGATCCTTGATACCGTTCAGATTTCTGGCGATTTTGCTGCTTGCAAAAGTACTTCTAGGCCAATGATCACGCTCTCCTATCTTTGAAGTCTGTGGCTACTTCGGGGGGCAAAAGCAACTTTGGAGAAAATCTTTCTTCAGATGACCAAAGTCAGTTGTAACAACGTTTCCAAGAATATACTTGCACGTTTAGTAAATAGCTCAAAAGTTGGTAAAAACAAGCCTCGAATATTTTGCTTGTCACTGGGTGTCGCTGCACTTTGATTAGAACAGCCAATGGGAGGACAGGAAAGTATTCTGTCTGTGCAAAATCCAATATGTCTTGTTTCCTGAATCATTTTGTGCATCTCAAACAAAGAGAAGTTTTGTTCCAGCTGCGACACTGCTGACATGTCAAATATAGTGTGAGCGACTGACTAGTTGTCGCAGTAATAGACTGGTAAGTTGCCTGTCCCTAGTTACATTCACGTCTCATACTTCGCACCCAATTTTGAGCTTCTTGAATTTACATACACCGCGTTTTTGAGTCTACTAAGCGCAGGCTAAAGAATGTACAAAGACGTGGATCGAATTTCAGTGCAAGAAAAGGTTCATTGTTATGTGACGAAACGGAGCTTTTGTATCACCGTGTTATACACAGTTTACAGGTGTTACGAAATTTTAAAGAGTTCTGAAACACTTGGAAAAAGATAAAGCTGGTCAATGAACCATTGTTAATGCTGAGCCTTGTAGAAAACCAAGAAAATTATCTGTTCCGATTGACTGTGTTCAGAGGAACAGATATCTTAAATGTATACATGTACATGTGTGCTGCCCTTAGGTGAATCATTTGCCACAAAACGGCGTGGATAACAACAGATAGAAACACAAAGAAAAGGAAGCTTGGAAAGTTTTCCAAATTTGAAACATTGGCTGTTAAGTACCTTAACTGTTAATTACGGTTAAAAGTCTCTAGTTTGGGAGATAGAAAAATTACTCATTTTGCTTGAGGTCCGAGCTTGTCCCATTTTTTAGAAATTTGCAATATTAGCCATCCAATACTCAAAGCTGCTGGTGGCAGTTTTCACAAAGGTGTCAGTGATCAGCACTGATTCGTGTGAACTTACATGCCTATTTTCAGACCCTGTTGTGTAAAATTCCACTCTGTTTGTAACTTGAGTGACACTCAAAAGGCAAAATTCTCCCATGTTCTAAATTTCTTCACCAAGAAATTCCAGTGTTTGCTCAGATTTCCATGTCACAAATTTTGGACTCCGTCCCGAACTAAAGACTTTTTTGAGTAGACTGCAGAACTGTATATTCGTGCAATCACGTACCCTCTGAAACAGGACACGTCGGAATAAACGTTTGTGTTGTCGTAAACGCTTTTCAAGTTCACACAAAAACTATTGCCAGAATGGATATTTTTTTTCATTTTTAAAGGTTTTACAGTGTTACAGATGCTCAATAGCTCACCATATCCCAGTAAACATGACAATGTTGGCCCAGTACTGTTTATTTGTTGCTTCTTACCGCGTGCACCGCATACCGCTTTAGGGTTCTCGGCTCCTAATGGCCCAATACCGTCCAACGACAGTAACCGATTGAACCCTTTCGTACCATTCCGGTTGTATACACCCGGTACTGAGGTCGTAACAAAGATACTATATCTATAAAATCTTTGGTCGTAATACCGAGCGGTAAACACAGACTTGAACACAAGAGGGCAGTTACAGACTTGCCCACAGGAGGGCCGGGCTTACTATTTTAACGTACGGTTTTCTTTAAAAAATCCCCATCAGACGTGTGACAGTAAAAACTTTCCGTTTTCATAAAAAACTTAATTACCAGCAGATGTATTACAGTGTAATTTTATTTTTTAATGAAAACTTTCCACCAGATGACACTCATGAAAAATATGCCATTTTGAATTTTTTGTTGAATAACACCTGTGGTGTTTAGAGATTTTCTACAGTTTGAAACCAGCGTGTGTAACCGAATGGTGAAGGATTTTGACAGTGAACTTCAGATTTCTGGTAAGTTTCGTATTTTTTCACTTTGCATGCCCTGCCAGCGTCTGTAAAAGTATAGAAAACCTGATTTATACCGCAGACATTCTCAGCTTCTGATCGTCTCCAATACAAATTAGGCCTACAATATACTACATGTACAAGGTATGGCACTCGGTATTCGAACATATCAAACACAAAACTCAATGAATGTACACAACAGAGGGGTCCAGCAAACCATGAGCAATATTTCTTTCCCCGGACAGCATTTACGGTGTCCTGCTACAGCCACAGCTACAAGTGTCCTCAGCTTCTGATCGTCCCCAACATCCTGTATTATAATAGGTGAGCGAACCAAAATACAAATTTCATTAGAAAGACTTGAAAGGAGTGTTAAATGAGAGCTATGTACATGCCATTTATACAACTTTTTGGATTTTTCAAATCGGTTGGGCAGTTTTCAAGGTATTTAAATTTTAGTGCCTCAAAAATGGCCTTTTTCAGCAAACAGCACCCTGAAATTTCGGGCCACAGAAAATGGCAAGTTCAGACAACTATATGTAGGAAACAATAGTTTACTGTGTTACTAAACAAGAAATAGTGTGCTTTAAAATAGTTTAACCATCGTATTTTCCACGAGCAAGAAAACAAAAATTAAAAAATCAACCATTTTTCAACTTGTGACAGGACATTTTTGCCCCTGAATCTAAGCTGAACAAGTGGTGTTTTAAAAAGGTAGCAACTTAGTACCTTGAAAATGACAAAACACTTCAAGAATTACCATGGCTTAGTGAAATTATTTTTTTAGTTCCAAAACATTTTTAAATAATTCAGAAAAAGGAAATTTGCAGAACAAATAAATTCATAATGAACAAAAACCAGAAACATAGCCTCTTTCAGAGTATTTCGTTATTTCCTTAAAAACATGTAAGGTTATGAGAATTAATCTTTTTTTCCAAGAAAGATAAATGTTTTCACAACATTATGTTGCACACCATTTGATAAAAAATGATAATATGTATTTTTCATTAAACAAATTTAAATTGGACCCTAAAATTTTAAAGAATTTTAAATCAAGTTCATTCCTATCAAATAATACAGAAACTGAGAGGTGTTGTGTTGATGAAATTCTTAAAAGAGCATATTCGTATTCTAAAAAGTTTTGATGCACTACAGCATTGACTGGGCATTTATTTTAATGAAAAATTTAATTTTTTAAAAATGAAACTAATGAGAGTGCTACCACGAGGTAGAAAAATTGTAACAAAAATAATTTTTAAGAAAATAAAAAAATTCTATCTTCAAAACTGAAGTTAAATTGAATTTTAAAAATAATCTACACTGGTGAGATAATATTGTATTTGAATGAAATTATCTCACCAGTTTGGACCACTTTTTGTTATTAAGGGATGTTTTGACTGGTTCTGTAAAGAACATTTGAGCAATCAGGTTCGAATTTAGTTTTAACCCTGGAAAGGTAAATATGGTTCTTGAAAAAATGACCGAAGTTACCTTTTTAGAACTGTTCATAAATGGAAATGGTGAGATCAAGTGGAAAATGTACATTTTCTCCTATTTTTGTTGAAAAAATAAAAAATGTACACTCAGGGTTTAAACAGAATGTTTAGCAGTGTGATATAAATACATGGTATCATTAAAATGGGTTCAGTAACGGCCATTTCAATAGTTAGCTTGAGCAGTGGAAGTAACGTTGAAACACTGAACCTGTGCAACTGGTCAGGTGTGACTCGTTACTACTTATTCAAGGAAATTCGACAGATTTCGGTAAATCTTTGTCTATTTTTAACCGCATCAGTTGAGTATTTTTTGTGGTTTTTGGAAGGGTCAAATGGAGTAAATTCGTCTCCCGATACAGTCTCAGATGGCGCAATCCTCACAACTTTCTAGTACCACCTAATGTGTTGAGCTACATTTGATCTACATGTACAAATTGAGACAAAAGTCGTCTCGCGGTAACAAATTTGGTGTCATCTGAAGTCGAAACTGACTGATGATTATACCATTTCCCCGCAAAGTGCAACGTCGACAAACTACACAAAAAAGTAAATAATTATTCGCTACTGGTTGGCATGTATCTGTCAAAATATCGTAATTTTTAGGCCCTTAGAGTACCTTATTATTTTTGAAAGGTGCTTGTAGTCATAGAATTAGGATACCTCTACTAACTAGACGAAATGCAGTAGCTTTGGAAAAAATCCTTTTACGAGGGTCGAAATCAAATATCTCTCTACTTTTGAAAAGCTGGGATATTCTAATTGTCACGGCCAAAAAAGCAACAAACACCACCAATAAGCCATTTTTATAAAAACTGTGGTGCCCCTTCCCGTTTCGCAACTTTCTAGATCTTACACAATTTCATGAACATTATCATTTGTTGATGGTTTTGTCTGTGGTTTTCCGGTAAACAAAGAAACTGCTGTTGCTTACTATGAATTAGCTGTGGAGTGGGTCTGAAAATACATTATTTTTGTGGAATGCTTAAAGAGGATTTGACACAGTGCGTTGGAAGCGGAGGACGGTTTTGGGGTGAGAAATTGGTTGGCAATCATACGGAAACGCGCGAATCTACTGGTAGCCAGAGTTCCGTGGACATTATATCAATGCATATTCATGTGTGTGGTGTGTGCGTGTGTGTGTGTGTGTGTGTGTGTGTGTGTGTGTGTGTGTGTGTGTGTGTTGCCGTCAGTGCCTCAATAACTTCCCCTTTTGGAGTGGAAAGCTAGTGTTATCACTTTGCTGCGTGTATAAAATGTGCCGTGACTGACATAAGTGAGAAATGTGTGTAGTAGATCGTCAAAAAGGAATTAGGGCAGCGGGAGGCACAGGCGAACAAAGTTGATTAAACGTGTGAGTAGACATGTGAAGCATAAAATAATGAAGTTATGTCCTTGTCCTCTAGAGGGCAATGGTATCCGGTCTCATGTGATCAGCTCTTACTTGAGTATACGGAAGCCTCCTGTTGGAACTTGAAGCATTATCAGATTTTCGTCCACTACATACTGAGAGGCCATCTGAATGGAGTCAAGATGGTAAAGGCTGCTTTCAGTATGAAGTCCATCAGTACTAGACAAGTATTGTATTGTCGCTCGTCTTTTCCACAACTTCTCAGAAGACTCACGACATATAATTTTTAACTTTAGAGCAGTTTTGAGTTCAAAATATAGCTTCATAAACACTGGCTTCCAACAGCTATGTCTTTGTTTAATGGCAAGACTACCAATCTTTTTCTTCACCAAAATCACAACAGAATTTCGATATCCAAAAATGGTTACTGATCTAAATGCTAACAAAGAAGCTCAAATAAGACTCTTCCAATATTAACCTTTGAAACTGCAGGTGACCTCGCTTACCTCGTCATCTCATACGTACCCGTAACTTGTCAGTCTACATACACAATGTTGGATATGTAATGAGGCTAGAACCTGGATTAACACTTATCACCCAGTTAATTGATACAAATTGGCATAAATATCTAACTATGTTAAAGGAGAATACCGCCGAAAACAACCTTTTTGTATCAATTTATTATTAAGTAGTTCCATTCGATAACACCAATGTCAGTTGTTTTACCTGACACTTGACGGCAGACGGAGGTGTTGAAATTAACCAATGACGTAATCAGTTCGAACACAGTCTGTTAAGCAGTTCAAAACTCGCTTACTGGTGCCAAGTAATCGCTTGAAGGCATCGTTTTACACCACTAAACCATTACATTTCGATGCACAACCCTTAAAAATACATCCAATTACTGAAAAAACATGTTGTTTTATTTCACTGTTACGGATTTATAGGTATTTGAACGTACGGTAGCCTACAGGAGTTCGGTCAAGTAATGTAAACTCCTAGAGGTTCGGTAGGCCAATTCATCATGGCCGATCGCGGGAGTTTGGGTCTGTTTGGTGATAAATTTGAATCATTCGTCCGTGAAATACATACAAGAAAGGTAACTGTGTGTTTTATTTTTAGACTTTTCAGTTCAAAATACACACAACGCTTCTTATCCCAGCCAGTGTCTCGGAACCCGATCAGGCTCGTCGCGGCCGCCGGGACTGGATATCACAAACATAAACCAGCTTAAGTTGAAAACTAAACCTCCAGTTACGAAAAGACTGTACCAGTGAGGCAAAGAAATAATGTGCACAAAATTAGTGAATTACCCACGAAAGTGCAAATCAACTTATTTGTCAGTCGGGGGGGACGTGAAGTCAAGTTGCCCTTTTACAAAACCGTAAGGGCAAAAGTTGTACTGTAACATGCAATAATGTGAATAACGTATCTGTATATCTAAATAAAGATTCACCTAACATGTGACCCTAGCATAAAATCGAGTCATTGCTTCACAACAGCGTTCTGTCAGCAAACGCTGAATCAGCATGCGCTCACACGTCCTCGGTGCCCGGTGAATTACCTTTATTGCCTCTGAAGCTGGTAACGCAGTACGTGATTTATTTATTGCTGGTTTCTCAAAACATTTGAACTCGCGAATACTCCAAAGTCATATTAATTGTGTATAATGAGACAGCATTTTTTCAGCCTTTATATAAGCGTTGATTAGGGTGAGAAGAATTCATTTTGAAACAGAACGTAGAATAGAAAACGTCAACATCATGATGGGGACTTGCAATCCCGACATAGAGGAGAACTCATCCGACGGTAGCTGTTTTTGGCCCGTGGAGGTAAGCCATTTAAAAGTTATTAGAAAAAATATCAAAATACGTAATTCAGATTTATTTTTGACATTCTCAATTTTAAAAAGGGTAGTAGTGCATCACGCTATCATATTTTGATTTTTAAACAACTGCAAAGCGGTTCCCATTGAAACGATAGATATTTTCAACAGTCGCGCACACGGGTTAAGACTAACATTTCACCCAATTTCGTTAAATATTTTCAGTGTGACGAAAGACACAACTAATCTTTATATTTTTGGATCTAATTTTACCCCAAGTGATATGTATACAATATCAAATATAAAATTCGTGACATGTCATGTTCCCAGACTATTGTAAATTGCCTGACATTCTAATGCATGGCTTAAAAATGTTAACGTACACGCGTGTACGTACACGCATGGACTTCAATCCACCAATCTGCGATCACAGTGGACAGCGGATAAACAAAATATAATGTTAACTTTCAATTCCAAATTTGAAAATGCTTGTCCTTTTACCGTACTATGCCAAGAAGTCGATTTTAAAGTATTCACACCGCACTACTTTTATGTGCTCTCTCGCTACTATCCAGCCTAACTACAATGTAGTTACTTCTACACTCCCTTGTTACGGTATGTGGCGCCACCACCAGCGTTCAATGCTCATGAACAGCACCAAGCCTCATCTACGCTAACACTATTCGGGTGAAGTTGGCCAGGTTTTGCCTGCTGATTCCGTGAAACGCTTTGAATCAGAAGCAACTTCAAAATTGTCACTAAGTTAGTTATCATTGTAGTTATTTGTACCAGTAGCTGCAAAAATGTTGTTTTTGTTGTTCATCCGTATCTTAAACCACTATAGGCTGTGCCTGGGCCTTTTCTGCGATGTCGATGTAACCTACAACAACCCCCCCTCCCGGCTACGGCCTGAGAGCACACATATATTACTAGGTATAGAAGGGTTTTTATTTCGTGTGTGCTTCGCAAATAGTGACTGTGGCCGTTTTACTAGAAATAATTGCAATATCCAAAGTGAATAACTCTCACGTTAGCATCGACAGGAATTCAATTTGCTACGTTCTGTTGAAAACCATTTTGTAAGAGATTTCGCGCTGCATGCCTATACCAAAACGAAAACAAGACATTAGTTACTGGATGCCCTGTCCCATCAAAAACAACCAAGACGTACTAAGATAATGACAGAGAAGTAGGCCTAGACACGCGTAAATGATGTATGGTGGCCAATTATTTCATAACGCAGAAAAATTGTATACAAGTGTATTACACCCAAGACTCGAATGGAAGAAATGTAGTCATGTTTTACTGACATGTATTAAGCACAGCAGTTGCTTTAACCACTTCTACAAAAGCGTACGTACAGACACAAACAGATCACATGGTACGATTAAATGCCCATGGTACAGTTCTGCCCGCAGCAAAACCCGAAATCATGCACTTTAGGGGATCTTCTAGATATGACAGAATAACCACACACTACATTGTATACGCCAGTGGCGAAATGAATAGGGCCTACAGTGCTGATCGAATCCAGCTTCCCGTCGAACGCACTTCAGCCTTAGTCAGGCCTCGGGTGACCTTCAACCGGAGTGAGGTCAGGCTTCGCCCGGACGCGTTCTGAACTCGGTTGGGTTGTGACTCAACCTAAGACTGGCCTAGGTTGGACTCGGTTGGACTGCGGTTATTGAGTCATTAAATGTCCGGGGGGTTACCCCTGCATATGCTACCACTGACCGCTGAACCTGCACTCATGGCTTGATTTCCTCGCAGGTTTTTGTCAAGGTTGTGCTTTTGTGTCGTATGTTTCTTAATTACATTGAGTGCTAGGATTTTCGGGGGAGGAATAAAATTAGACTTGGCATTTGACGACGGGAACGGTCGCAAAATTGATGGCGAAAGGTTGAAGGACAGACTGCGAGTGGCATGACTACGGCACCATACAATTCGCAATGGCGAGGGGGGAGGAAAAGACTGCAAGTGGTATGAATGCCGCGTGATTCTCTTCGGAGTTCGTGGTATCAATATTAGCTGTGCGGATTTCATTCGATCCAGTGGTGTAGAGGTGATGGTTATTTAACATATTGTGGACGAGCGACAAATAAATCACGTCTTGACGCTACTGAATGGAAGTGACTCAGAATCTTTTAAAAACTGGAGTATCCCCACAATTTTACAATGCAGTACGTGACCCCTTGCAGTAGTCCATGGGGCCATTGATAAATTATGCCTCGTTTATAGCTTACTGTTTTGTGTTTATTTTGCCTTTTGGCACCATATTAAAGTTGTAGACTACCCCGGGTTACACAACAACTGCTTATCAGATTTCGCCGTATAAGTTGCAACTAGTGAAAGTGCCATCAATACGCGGCCGCGTTGTGATTTTATTTTTACTTACGCACAATGGCGAGGTACAATTGGTGGTTCAGCAATGAGCCCTGAGGCAATCTTCGCACAAAGGAGCTAAGCCAACGCGATCAATACAGGCCGTGACTGGTCCGTGTGATCTGAAAGAATGTCTCCGTCTTGCTTTCCTTAGCGGCTATACTGAACGATCGTGTTTTGTGTTGGGTCTAGCAGTTAGGTGCAATCACAGCCACTGACGGAATATACTAATAATTTCACGTACACTGGTCAAAACACAAAAAAACTGTTTTAATTAGATGAGAAGCCTTGTCTTACCACAAAAAATGGTTCGTTCGTTAGTTACTGATATAGTTTCGTGCTGGCAATAATACAAGTACCGGCCATTGAGATGTGTCGAAAAATATTATAACCGAGGATTTCATACACTTGTTATAATTAGAGTGCACTTAGAATTGGTCAGTCACCTGCCATTAGTAATTAACCATTACGTATATCTAAGGGAAAATTGTGTACTAACATACATATGTACGAGCCCGGCCGTTCTGTGGAGGCAGTCGTTCACATGAGGGCGGACAATGTCATTTTGTGTGCGTCTACAGTAGTTTGTACGCTGAATTAAGATCATTGATCCTCAGAGTCGTTTGTAAAGAGAGTTGAAGACTTTTTTCGCAGGCATTGCGGGTATGAAACAATGACAATTTATGTACACTGTTTATGATTATTTCGTCAATTCATGACATTCTCTATCGTATCTCAAGAATATCCGAAAATTGAATACGCCTTGACAGGCACGTGGGCATGCACTGGACAAAGGTCAACTTGCATCTGGCTTTTTCCCCGAGTCACTGCTTCGTTGTGGGTTACGTGCTATTAATACTGTACCTCTATTGTGTACTGCATACCGCTCACTCAGCTGACCTATACAGCACAGGTAACGGAGGAGAAAGGCAGCCTGAGTTTTTCCGGGTTGTAGTTTCGCTCAATGACATGGCAGGCTGTTATTCTCAGAAAGTATTGGCACGTTTTAATATCGCTAAGTATTCTACTGACGGACAGCCCAATTGCTAGGTTCATTTTCAAAATTCATTTCAGTACAGACTCCATTCAGAATTATTTAAGTTTTTGGGTTTTCTTATGAATTAAAAAACCGAGGTGCTTCAGAGAGAAAAACATATTCGTGTTTTAAAAGCTTCAACACGTTTTAATATCGCTAAGTATCTACTGACAGACAGCCCAGTGCTAGGTTCATTTTCAAAATTCATTTCAGTACAAACTCCATTCAGAATTATTTAAGTTTTGTGGGTTTTCTTATGAATTAAAAAACCCGAGGTGCTTCAGAGAGAAAAACATATTCGTGTTTTAAAAGCTTCTGGCGTGATAATTACTAGGACTTGCAATCACTAATGACAAAAAGAGGAAAGTGAATTTCCCAGGTGATGCATCGTTCCACTAAGACATAGGCTGGTGCGATGTTGTGAAACTGAACTGAATGACAAAAAAGAGGAAATCACCTTAAAGGAGGAAAAGTCCAAGCCGTGGATAGTATAAAGGTATTGCAAGTGAACTTATTCGATGAATGTTCGCCAAATACAAAACTAATCAGTGAGTGAGAAGCTTGGGCTGTGTTGTTTGTGAATCAAGTCAAGACTTAACAATAGAGGCTGGTGACAAAAGGATTAAGAATTTAAGCCGCTACAAGTATGAGAATACAATAGATTATCACTCTCACTAACTCCTTTAGACATTTAACATAACAGAGGATCTATCAAGTCAACTCAAATCTATAGGAAGCAAGGAAACGAAACATGAACGAATGTAATGAAGTAAGAACTAATCCATGAAGAAATGAATAGATGGCTCCACTTAATGATAGATAACTTTAAAACTGAACATATACAAGACCTAAAAGCATCGTTGCTCGCTTTTCTTAGGTCAACTAATTTTGACACTGCGCGTTTTGACTGATTAAATTTCTGCCCAAATTTATTGATAGGCCTTGGAAGTAAAGATTTCAGTGAGAGTTGTTTGTGGTACAGGTACTTAGCCTAGGACACACGTTGACGAGTCAATTCCAACCCAACATACTTCATTGTTTCGCTTTTAATCGTGATCAACTCTAAGA
>NMRA01000195.1:7077-36946 GCA_002633005.1 Phoronis australis | reverse complement strand
CCTTTTTAACATTATATTTCTGTTTTTAATTTATGCTGTGTTGAAGGTATCACATTTATTAAAAAAGAACTCATACCCATAGACGGATCCATGGAAGTGGGGGCCCCCGACCTCAATTTCCGAAGGATAAACCTTCCTAATAGCCTTGCAAGGGGCGTGACGTCAATTTTTGTAGGAAAAACCCTCGCGACATCCCTGAAAACGAAAGGTCGGCGCCATTATTTAATCGTGTGCAGAATGAGGGAGCCCTGGGCCCCCTCGGACCCCCCTATATCCATCCATGCAGCGTACTGTCACGGTTTGATAGGCGGCTCCAGGGGGGTAAAAGGGTTCCGGATCCCTTTTTCCCTTGATTTTAGTTATGTAAAATCTAGAATTTTCGAATTGTTGATTTGAACCCATTTTTTAAAAAAAAACCTGGATCCGACCCTGCGTTTGGTTTCAAAACAGATTGTGCTGGTGAGTGTACAGAAAAATAATATGGAACGAAATTTTATCATTCCGGAATCAGTAGTAGGTATCAGAAATGGCTAAGGATTTCAGGAACTGAAAACGGCAGAAAGTTCGATGTTGACCTCATTCTAATCTTCTCTGCAATCCACAGTTTGGGACGAAAACAATTCAAATCCGCTCCTCGAAATAGGGCTTGCTTAGCTGGAATTCAGAACTGCGGTCATGAGAGTGTTTTCACCTCCTGATTGCGAAGCGATTGAGTTAGCTGTGGTATCTTAGTCAGCGCGTGCTCTCAGCGGGAGGTCACCGCTTTATGCACTCAAGCGCTCGACAACAACTAAACTGACGAGAGTCTCAGAAATCCCACATGCAAATTTGACATGCAAATGAGGGAGTACTTGACTACTGCGCCATCTATACATCGACGGAAAAGCTTAAATACCCGTGACTGCGTGTGGGAAATTGCGATTGCGTGCCCTGAAGTCGATATTTTCAAAGTACAATTACACCACTGTTTAAGGTTGAAAAGTGAGTTTTTTGATATCCTTCTATAGAAAAAGCTTTAATCTCTCTGATAAAATCATCTGTTTCTTTTTAAACGAAACTTAAGTCCTGAAATTAGTCCGGGGAAGGAGGCCAAAAACGGCGGTTTAGCTAGTTGTCCCTTCCTGGTTATCTCTTCCTGATATTTTGTATTAGTTCTCTTGAGGGTAGGCATTGAGGTTCTCTATTGTTTTGAAGATGAATAATATAAAACTGGTATCCTTAAATGTCCGGGGATTAAATTCAGATATTAAGTGGAAACATTTACTGAATTTCATATCACATAGCAAATTCAACATTTTTTATTTACAGGAAACATATTTTAGTCCAGAAGTTGAACATATTCTGCAAAAAGAGTGGAATGGTCTTAATTTTTCAAGCTTTGGAACAAAACATAGTAGAGGAACCACAATATTATTTGATTCTAATATTTCGCAAAACATTAGGAATATTGTGGTTAAAAACGATGAAAGTGGTCGCTTCAATATTGTTTCATGTAAACTCTATGAGGAAGATTTCGTTTTTGTTGATGTGTATTTCCCAAACGATTTAAGAAATCAACTGATCTTCCTGTCTAGACTTGAAAGTGAATTGAGTGACCTCCAATTATGTAATGTCCTCTGTGCTGGAGATTTTGACTGCCCACTCACTGACTTGGACAAACTTGGGGTAACTGACATCCTCCATAAGAAAAAGCTTATTGACAATATTCATAATTTCTGTAGAAATTTTAGTTTAATAGATGTATGGAGGATGGGAAACCCTGGGATAAGGAAGTACTCGTGGAGATACAAACAATTAAAAGCTCAAAGTAGACTAGACTATTGGCTAGTTGACATTGTCATGTCTTCAAGATGTCAGTCTAATATAATTAATGATTTTATATATTCCGATCATTCAGCTATCACGCTCAGTGTTAATATTGGTAACTCTCATCGAGGACCGGGTTTGTGGAAATTAAATAATAACTTACTTCTTATAAAGGAGTACGTGGATGAGATCGAAACAATTATTTCTGATCATCACATGACGGAGAACCAAGAAGATAAAAACTTGTCTTGGGATATTTTAAAAATGAAAATTAGACAGAAGTCCATACAAATTTCAAAACGTGTACGTGCTAGAAATAGACAACAGGAACGGTTATTAGTAGATAAAATAAATAAATTAACTGCACAAGTCGAAAAAGAATCAAGAAATCACCCGTTGCAGTGTGAATTAAAGAAATGTAAATTAAACCCAGAAATTTTACAAACTCAAGTAATAAAAGGTAGTATTGTTAGAAGTAAAGCTCAGTGGGCGGAAGAAGGTGAAAAAAAACTCTTAAATATTTTTTAAATCTCAAAAAACGTAACCATGGTAAAAAACATATTATAGAACTGGAGTCAAATGGTAGGGTTACCCAAGATCCAAAAGAGATACAAAACATTCAACAAGCTTTCTATGAGGCTCTTTATTCTGAAAAAGACTATGAGGATATTAATTTCCCTGACATATTCACTCTTCCTAGTAATAAAGTACTGACCAGTCCTTATTATTAGAACAAGAGCTCACAGAAGATGAACTCTATGAAGCCTTAAAACAATCCCAAAATTATAAAACACCAGGCAATGACGGTTTAGGATATGAATTTTATAAAACATTTTGGGATACTATTAAACTGTACCTTTTGGAATGTATAAATTATAGTTTTAAAACAGGAAAATTTTCAACGTCCCAAAGACAAAGTGTCATTACACTTATCCCCAAAAGTACAAATACAGAGGAATTAAAAAATCTGGAAAATTGGCGACCAATTTCGTTATTAAATTGCGATTACAAATTATTTACAAAGGTTATTGCCAATCGACTAAATAAGTACATTCATAAGCTTATTCATCCAGACCAAACGGATGTTTCAAAACGATTTATTGGTCAAAATATTAGATTAATACAGGACATAATATCGTATTATACAAATAAAAATCTCNTAAGTACATTCATAAGCTTATTCATCCAGACCAAACGGCTGTTTCAAAACGATTTATTGGTCAAAATATTAGATTAATTCAGGACATAATATCGTATTGTACAAATAAAAATCTCAATGGACAAATTATATTCTTAGATTTTAAGAAAGCGTATGACATTTTAAATTGGTCCTTTCTTCAGAAAACCCTTCTGGCCTTTAAATTTGGTCCCAAATTTATTCACCGTATAAAAACAATATATAACGATATTGTGTCTTGTGTTCAAAACAACGGATTTACATGTGGTTATTTTAATGTTAAGAGAGGTCTTCGTCAAGGGGATCCCTTAAGTAGTCAATTGTTTATACTGTGTGTGGAGCTCATGAGCCATTACATTAGAAATAACCCCTTACTCAAAGGATTGTGTATTGATGGGAATGAAGTAAAAATAGTCCAGTATGCTGATGATACAATTTTATTCATTCGGGATGAAGTTTCAGGAACAGAATGCTTTAAATTTCGTACAAGATTTGGTGACGTGTCTGGTCTTAAACTAAATAAGCGAAAATGCGAAGGAATGTTTTTAGGTCACCAGTTTGAACTTAAGAAAATGTATGATATAAATTGGCCAAAAAGAAATATTAAATGTCTGGGCGTTTACTTCGGTAAATATGAAAAAGAAAAAAATGAGCAAAATTTTGAAGAAAAAATTTCGAAACTTAGGAAAGTTCTAAATATTTGGAAAACAAGAAAATTAACAATTAAGGGAAGAATTGTCATAACTAAAGCTTTTGCGCTACCCAAATTGATTCACGTTATATCTGTCCTTGGATTGACAAGGGATTTGTGCAAACGAATAGATAAAATTTTAAATGATTTTATTTGGGCAGGGAAACCACCTAAAATAAAGAAAAGCGTTGCAATGGCTTCTCATGAAGATGGTGGTTTAAAATTTCCTGACATGACCCTTATAAAGGAAGGCCTTTTAGTCAACTGGGTTAAAAGACTTCAGTCTCCTGAACGTGGAAGTTGGAAGTTTTATCCACAATATATCCTCAAGAATTATGGTGGTGAACTGTTGTGGTCATGTAATTTTAAAGTAAGCAAACTATGTAGAACAGTAAATGATGTTTTTTATAGAGAGGTTTTGTCGGTGAGTGAACAGTTGAATCATAATGCTTTCAAAGATGTACCTGTTTGTGATCAGATTATATGGCATAACAGAGAGATAACACTTAATAATAAGTCACTATATTATAAAGAGTTTGCTAAGAATGGGCTATGTTTCATCAATGACTTTCTTGATGCTGAAAATAAGCTTTTATCGTGGGAGGTGCTCAAGGCAAAATATAAATTGGTAAATTCTCAAATTCTGAGTTTTAATTCAATATGTATTGTTTTATCTAGAAAAATTGATCAAGGTCATCAGCGATTGGTTGGCTGCAACAATAAAATTTGCTTAGATTATAATAAAATTCCAAAAGAAAAAATCAAGAGTATTTTGATACAAAAGTATTGCAAAAAACCAGACAATTATGAAAAATTGTTGCAGCATTACTCCAAACAAGATATCCGAAAAATTTATTCCTTGCCTTTTACACTTCCCCTCGAACCATGCATTAAATCTTTTAAGCATATGTTGTTACATAACAGAGTGTATACTAACTCTTTGTTATATATGATGAAGATTGTTAATTCAGATAAATGTCCCTATTGTAATCTAGTACAGAGTACTGAACACATGTTTTTCCTTTGTGATGTAGTGCAAAGATTGTTGATTAATGTTCAGGATATTTTGACATCTTCCCTTAAGGAAGAAGTCAAAATAACCAAAAATGAAATCATGTTTTGCCATTTAGGTTCTGAATTCTCCCTGTTGATTAATTATGTTATCACTATCGCCCAATATTTTATTTATTTACGTAGCCAACAGCACTTTCATCCAGATTGGTCTGCCCTTAAAATATTCATGTCAAAATATATTAAAATTTCAATATTTAATTTTCAAAAACAAAAAGAACCGGACAATATTAATATTAAAATGTGGGAGAGCCTCAGTGCTGCCATGCAATGAATCTGTAATATCTGTAATATACTTAACTCATATATTGTTTAGTGGTATTATCATTAAATGAAGAATTGTGTGAATGAGTGTGCGAGTGAAAGTCCTTGCCCCTTTTCCTTGTTCACCCTTTCACCCTTTAAAAATTATCAATGTATATTATTGAAGAATAAAATTATGAAGAAAAAAAAATGTAATTCCAAGGTTTGATATCGTTGGGAAACATTTTTTCTTTCACTAATCTTAATTTAATGTTGCCCAACTTGTTCTCGTCCACAGCATCTTAAGGATATCATTCAGATTCACCACACTGATGGAGATTTACTCTGTAAACTGCCAAAAGATGGCGACGACTCTGCAGCCAGTGAAGGAGAGCCCCTACCTGATCTGTGCATTGTTCTGCCACGCGACAAGTGTCTCTCTGTTATTCGTGGACTTGTGGCGCTGGTCCTGGCCTTGGATTTCTCTTGTAATGTGGATCTTTTCTTGGTGGCTTGCAAGGTAAAGGGAGTGTCACGTAGTTTTCAAATCAAATTTTAGCAACGAAAATTTAGTATCTTCCAAAATGTTTAACAACGTATCTTCTTGTCAAAAATTGGCAGAAATTCGGAGAAGAAATTTAGGGCTAATTTTGTGCTGTAGTTTTGCCGTTTTTTTCTTGGCTTTTTACCATAAATTTGGCAACGAAATTCCTCAACTTTTTTTAATAATACAGAAACTGTATTATTATTATTACCATAGTTAATTATACTTTATTATCACCATAGTATATTTATTATGACCATAGTTACTTGTACTTGACATGATGTTTAAGCTAGCATATATACAATGTAGAAAGTCTTGTTCATGAAGTGCTGCTTGGTAACATTACTACAGAGCTGTAACAGTGGTTTATAATACGTTGTTGCTACATGCCTGATCCAGTGTCCAGTCATCATGTGTTCTGGGCACCAGTGGTCTCGTCACATGTCATTATTCATGTAGAAGTTGCCATTAAGCTAGGCGCTGTTTGCCTTAGGAAGGAACACTCTGTAAAAGTATTGGTCTATTTAGTTGAAGCATTGTCTCATTGTTGTTGCAAGGTGATTGCCAAGATCACAACGACCACTCAGCCAGCCATCAGTCAGAGGCTATGACACAGGAGCAGTTAGAGAATCTTATCCTATTGTGCGCTAATGTGGAGTATAACCATGGCAACATTAGCTGGAGCGGTCCTTGGGCAGGGCATGCCATTGTCTGTCTTTTGCAAGATATTCTTGAAGGTAGGTTTGTGTGCAAGAAATACGTTCTTCTGGCACACGCATGAACAAAGTTCCTCACCCATAATTATGACTCACTCAGTTTACTGACTCATAGTCTGGTTCCTAGACTCACAAACACAGTGCACGGACTTCCTGTCTGTGAGCCAGCAGCTGTATGATTTTTGGCTACGTCAGCAGTGTCTTTTGAGTCCGACACAGTGTTTGAGTCATACCAGTGTATCGGTGAACTGTGTTTTCCGAGCCAATGGGTCAGGCTTAAGTGTTGCTTTCACATCTTGCTGTTGCTGAGTGATAATGGTGGAATGCTATAGACATATTTTATATTTTTTACATGGTGAATGTGTCATGCAATATGAGACGGATGCAGAAAATTTTAATTGAAAATATTTTGGGTGCTTCAGGTGAAAAGCTGTATCCACCTACAACCGTGAATGAGGTTGTCACCGACGACGAAACCTCCAACCTCTACACAAATTACCGAGTGTTTCTTAGTTCTACGTTCACTAATTTATGCTTTTGTATTTTTTGATGTTTAATTGTTGTTGCTAATTGCTGTTGGAGTTGTCAAGCCAACTTCTGGTCATGTGATCTGTGATTGACAGAGGTGTGCTGATGGTTACTACAGTGACAGTATGGCCGCATCATGCTCCCCATGTCCAGCAGGACAGTTGTGTTACGATGGAGCCAACATCACGCTCCCCCAGGACTGTGCCAATGGGACATACAGCCCTTATGCGTCCAGTACATGCATATCTTGTAGTCAAGGTATGGTCTGGGATGACAAGCGTCTAATATGGAGCTGTTATGATAAATACTGATCGCTGTGTGAAGCTGTCTTGGTTGACTACAGATGTTGTGTGTCTCACTGTGTCTTTTCTCTTAAGGGCGTCATTGAACAGTAATTTCATCAAACATTGAGCTCTGTTTGATTTTTTTTGTTTTTGAAATAATTTATTCTGTTTTGTTGTTTTATATACTTTGAGTGGTGAATGCTATATTTTCAGTGAAAAAATAGTTACTGTAGATGCCAGACGCATGTGTTTGTACGTCTCTTTCTAAATTATGAAATTTACATAATTTATTGTGACAACCATTCATTGCACTCCCGTTATACTCCACAAACTAATTAGTGCAGTTGAATATTGCCAAGTATCTGTTGATTTGCAAATACGATGTTGGAATCGCACCAAATGAGAAAGTTGAAAATGAAAACTGAGGCGCAATTTATGATCCAAGTATCGTTTCGATTCATTGACATAAAACCATCATTGGTTAGTGACATTGCTTCCTGATGATGGTTTTATGTCAATAAATTGAAACGTTGACAACTTGGATCATGAATCGCATCTCACTTTTCATTTTCAACTTTCTCCTGTTACTATCATGGCCAAAAACTAGTGCGACGAATGTGTCTTTAATTATGTTGATGTCATAACTGTATCAACGTCCAGGTCAAAGTTCCTGTGATAGTTGTAAGGTAGAGCATAAAACCAAGACAGTTTGTCGTTGTCACACTGAAATATTTTAACGAGAAATGTATCTGAACTGCTGAGTTGAATTTTATTGTTGCAGGAACATACAGCGGCCCTGCTTCAGCTTTCTGCCTACTTTGTCCTGCTGGTTCACGATGTACCGATCCTTTCACCAATCCTGTTGCTTGTGCATCGGGAGAATACAGCTTTGCAGCTGCTGTACGTAACTTTCTTGTTAGCTGAACCCAGCGAGTCCTTGCTTAATTGATAAATAAAACCTTTATAATAGACCAATTTTTTATGTGATTGGTCCCAAGTTGACTGTGCTTTCAAGTCTCATTTCTAAATTACTTTCTTGGGAGTTATACACAATAATAAACATTATTCTTGCAGTGTTTCTGCAATTTTTTTCTGGAAATTTGGGGTGAGCAGCCAAGGTAGTTGTGAATTATTTGGGGAAGTTTTTTATGCAAAAGAGTATTAATTTCCAAACTATGGTAATTATAGGTCTCTTGCTCTGTCTGCCCGGCTGGCTTCCAGGATTTTCCTGAATTTTCCAAGATAAACACAATTTGCCGTTGAGTACATTGTAGTAGATTGTTCTTTGTTGTTGAAGCCGTCTTGTCTATAATGATAAGTTAAACAATTCTAAGAACTTAAGATCTCTAAATTATTTCAAGTTTAAGGATCAAAGTACAGACAAGACTAGGTGTTGTTCTCAAATTTTTGTCAGTTTTCAAAAATCTGATTCGTGTTCCTTGACTTTGACAGAATTTTTTGTCTTTTGTCTACTGGGTGGCACTTCCTGTCTCACATGTCCAGCTGGGTCCTTCTGTCAGATTTCCTCTTCCACCCCTGTTGCATGTTCATCTGGGCAGTGCTACTTCATGTACACCATGCCCCCTAGGTCACATGTGTCCATTCACCAATCAGGCACCTGTTGCCTGCCCCAGTGGCACCACAACTGATGGAAACATTGGTCAGTTATCGTGCACAGAATGTCCGGCTGGCTGTGAATGTACAAATTCAAGGTAAGACTAATTCAGTTGAGATAAAATATAAATGAGTTTAACTGGTTTCTCATGAGAATGTCTCAGATTGCCATTGATTTACTTTACTTTTTTTTTGCTCATCAAAATTCCATTAAAGAGCAGATTTATGTCCCCATTGCCAGAGCAAATCCACTTGAATATTGCTTTCTTACTCATGCGTTCTTTGTCGTTATTACAGTCTGCCAGCCACGGAGTGCAACAATGGTTCTTATGCCCTGGGCAATGCGTCTTCCTGTACCACATGCCCTGCTGGTTATGAGTACCCCACAAAAACATCCAGTCCACAGCAATGCTCAGCTGGATCGTACTCTAAAACTGGTCAGACAGAGTGCGTAAACGTGCCCTGCTGGATTTGCTTGTTCGTCCATCACAGGAAGTGCAGTGGCATGTCAGCCAGGTGAGTATGTTCAAGTAAAACTGTAGTAAAAGAAAATGGGTTGAGAATTGATTGTTAGCATGAGTGAACAAAACTCTGAACACATACATATCTCTTTTTCTAGTAAAATGATAATTATTATACTGATATTGTCTCTATAATATGGTGGTATCATTGAGCAAAATATGTTTTTCAAGTCTTCTGAGAAAAGTTGCTCATTTTGGTTTTGATTGGCTCATGTTGATTTGTACATTAATGGGCTCAAGTGGAGGATGATTTTCCATTCACATTCTGTTTCCATTGTCAATTACATTTCAAATGTCCACTTACAGGATCTTTCGCTGAAGAAGGTAAAGCTTCCTTCACAGAATGCTCAGCTGGTCACTACTGCCCAAACATAAACTCATCTACTGAAATAGAATGTCCATTTGGCCACTTCTCATACAAAGGTGCATCTGAATGTTCTGAGTGTCCATGTGGCTGGTAGTGTCCAGTGAAGACTGGTCTTCAGAATGCCCCTTGTCTCTATGGCTTTTACTCAATTGGCCGCCTTGCAGGAAGCGTGTACACCGTGTGCGGCTAGCTCTTGGTGCCCAAGCACTATCACAAACACTACGATCACATGTCAGCCTGGCTACTACTCTGAAGCCAAGGCCACAACCTGCAGTCGATGTCGCCATGGTTATGCCTGCCAAAACACAGAGACCAACTGCAACTCCGGCTACTCCAGTGTCGGTGGACAAGCATCCTGCACCGAGTGTCCAGCTGGTTACCAATGTCCAAGTATTTACTCTCGCCCAATCTCCTACCAGACTGGCTACTACGCAGAGGCAGTGGCCATTTCTTGTACTCTCTGTGAAGCTGGTAAAGAGTGCCCATTGAACAACCAGACAGGATCAGATTGTGCTGACAACTACTATAGCTTAGCTGGATACTTAGCGTGTCTGCCATGTCCCATTGGGTCATATTGCAAGATGAAGAACCAAAAACCAGTACTGTGTCCTGCTGGTGAGTACACTAATGTGTCGGCAATGGCGTGTACGGCGTGTGACCCTGGCTATTCATGTCCTGTTGGCAGCACCAGAGCCAATCCATCTTAAGCAGAATGCAGACTGGGATATTATTGCACTGATGGCAAAGTGGAGACACCCTGCTCAGCTGGAAAATATGGAAACATGACTGGTGCAAAATCAGAAGCTGAAGGCTGCACAGATTGTCCACAAGGATTCTACTGTCCTGACAGGACGCCAGGATATCCAGGGACAAACTTACGATGTCCAGACGGACACTTCTGCCCTACAGCCACTGGAGACTACAAGCAGAACCCGTATCCAGGGGGTACTTACTATCGTAGTTGATATTCATCCTTACTTCAGTTATTATTTACTGTGTATTTAATTCAGCTTCAAATTTGTAATGAATTCTGGCTTTTTGAATTCCGTTGTATAGTTGATTTGTTGACAATTGCTGTAGATGTTCACTTGATTCTGCATTCTAGTACTTTAACAGTACTTTTTAGGATTTATAGTTTGCAACAAAAGTAGTTATTATGTTACTAAGTTCTTAAATTCCTATCACAGGTATCAGTGACTGTGAGAGTTTCCCGGCTGGTCACTACTGTGAAGCTGGTGTTCACGCTCCTGTGAGTTAAGTGATTCACTTGTAAAGGAACAGGTGAGTTAAGTGATTCACTTGTAAAGGAACAGGTGAGTTAAGTGATTCACTTGTAAGGGAACATGTGAGTTAAGTGATTCACTTGTAAAGGAACAGGTGAGTTAAGTGATTCATTTGTAAACGTTAACGTTTCTGTGCTTGTTGATTTCAGGTCAAAAGTTGTGAAATTAGTTGGCTTATTTGTTTTCTGCGTAAATTATGTTGAAGCGGCTGCAATAAAAACAAAAAAATGAAATGAACATTTTTGATCATCATAAAGTTTCTTGTTGTTTGGAGGTTTCTTAATATCAGCAATAAAACATTAGGAGTAGATACAAAAAATTCCAAACCTAAACTTCTGAAACTATTGGGGATTGATGACTGACAGGTTCCTGCAAAAATTTCGTTTCCCTTTGCTGGTGTCCATAGACAATTGGGAGGCTCCGGAGCGTCAGACAACTTAACTTTGATCTCTCCGTTTTTGTTCACTTAGGGTTTCTTGGCTTTAATCCAGATAGGATCTCTGACACTTTGCTCAAACCAAGAACTTTCTCTGACCATTACTATCACGTCCAGTGTCTCAAACAAGTGTCCCGCGTGAACTTTTGATTATACATGCTATAAACAGTCCCACTAAATAAGATTGGTCCTAACCCTGCTTGTCAAGGTAAACGGTGGGATTTGGAAAATTGAACTAGACCGTATTTATCCACCTTGGCTGAGTCGCGCTCGGCTCACGATCAAAGGGATGCCGCCAAGCTGCTCTATTCATCGAGTCACGAGCGAGGATAATTGGCTTCACTAATGCGGATATGATCAGCTGATTACAATCTACCTAGCAGACTGTACTTTTTATGGAGAGAGTTTTAAGCAGCTTTTACTGAACTATTTGAAAAGAGGAGCGAAAACAAATATGAGTACAACTTTGAATTTTTCAAATCGGCCCAGGATAAGAGATTTTGCAACACACCAACACTCACGATTACTTTCATTCGGCGCGCACGAATACAACAATATGGGACCCAAGTTATTTAGATTTTGGAACACATGCATTGCATTATTCAAAATACGTTTATTATGAATCTTACAAGCTGTAAAACGTTGTTTAACTTCATTGTGCTTATTCATTATCATCCGTCAAATCGGCAATTTCCGAGATGTGATCTGCGGCATGCACGTATGTGTACAAAACACGTGATTGTTGTGTTCCTGAAGTACGAAAATTAAGAAACTTTAGCATGCCGTTATTATTGACAGGGACACGATAAAACGAATTTGGATTTTGACTATAGTCTTGATACAGCGAGGTGGCTGACCACTGCGTCAGTGTCTCCGTTAGACCCATAAATTTCACACAGCCAGGGTAGTTCACCTCGTCCCCTACATGTAGATCGAGCCTTGGACTATTAATACTCCACGGTAGAGCTAACGACTGTCGGCCTGTGCACACAAAATCTGTGAGTTAACCAGCACTCACCTTGCACGTTGCAGCCGTTTAAATGAAAAACAGTCTAGTAAATGCCATTTTCTTGCATAATCCTCCGCCTTTTGTAAGAAAAAAGTCTATCGTCGATGACCCGCACACGCTCCGGCACTCACTCTCATTACGCAGATGAACTTCAAAACAACCATCACGTGACAACAACATGTGTGTTCATCCAGAGATTTTTCTCGTGTTGTGGGGTACGATGTAGTGCAGATTTGGACTTAATCACAATTAATCTGGACTCCACATGAACTTTAAAAATTGTAAAACATAAGAAAGATTTCAGGTAATTTGTTGAGTCGAAACTATATTTTTATTCAAGAGTTCAAGTTTTCCTATTGACGATCGCGATTCAGCGACGCATCAGTCAGCAAGTTTTCGCCCTGTGATGAGCACAATTTTTTGAAAAATTATCGTAATTTAACAACGGAAGTTGATAGCAATGCACCACAATTTTGTAGAAAGACTGCCATAAGCCAAAAATACGTCACAGAGCGTAAATTTGATGAATCCTAGCTTCCGATTTTACCCGTTTGGGAAACCGGGTTTCAACTGCCGTAGGCTACAATAAGCGTCCCCTCCCCGTGAAATGAATTTTTATAAGCGTTTATTAGAGCCAATACAGTATACAGCTTTCCATCAAGGCTAGGTGATGCTATGACATTATTCTTTGTTGCATAAAGTAACTGGTCTTGGCTAATTATCATTTTATGGTCTGGTCATCCATTCAGCCAAAAGTAGTTCCAGAGGTGGCTTATCAGCCAATTATTCACGCATGCTGACTCACAATAGAAGCCTCAAGAGTGAAGGTGGATAAATGGGGTGTTCTTACAGTTTCTTGTGGTAGTGGATGTGTTCACGACATGATTTTTCACATCTTGTTATTCACCTGGATGAATGTTATTGTCTATCGTTTAATTATTAAGATTATTTTCCAATACAACACACCATAAGCTGACCTGATCTCAGCTGAACTGATGATCGGAAGCTAGGATTCATCAAATTTACGCTCTGTGACGTATTTGTAGCCTATGACAGTCTTTCTACAAAATTGTGGTGCATTGCAAGTCTTGTGTGAAACCCTTGGCAACCTTTCCAAGTTTGGGAACATATTTAATGACCCCTTTTGAAGCATGATTAATGCTTAAGGTTTGGTTGATGGCTGTGTGGAATGATCATCCACCACAAACCACAGGGTTCACTTAATATTATGTAGAGCCCTTGAAAAGTGTCCAAACTTGGCTAACTTTGGAACATGATATCTCAAGAATGGCTGATTCATTCGATTGATGTTGAACTTTGAGATACTATGATTTATACAATGTTCTCACCACTTTTAGGAATTGCTTTAAGATTCCCCACTTTTCGTTGAAACTGAGTGAAGTGTCGTACCTTACCAAGGTAAGAGTGTTCACCTTGAACATTTTGATTGATATATTTGCCTCCTTGCTTCTGTAGGAATGACAGCATGGGCCAGTCAGTGGATGACTGCTCCCCCTGCCCCAGCTCATACTATTGTGGCTCTGAGGGACTCGGCCTACCAACCGATTTATGTGATGCAGGTGAGTCTGGCCTTAATATTTGCTGCTATGTACTTTTTTGTATTTTTACAAAAAGTGGAATGAATGAGTTAAGCGTTCATTGATGTTAATCACAAACACATTAACTGTGCATTTGTGCAGAAAGTGCTAGTGACACTTAACTGTGAACTCTCCTGTTAAATGGCTCACGCACTCATGAAGAAAGCTCAAAGACATTTAAGCTTAGTTTACTGACTGACAAAGAAACACGGCCCATCACTCACAAAACAATGGCTTATGCTCCTGAAAAGCATGGCACCTGGGTTGTAAACATGGCTCACGGACTCTTTGCTGAATCTTGCTCCTAATTGTTAAGTTATATGAGTCAGTGAGCCATGTTTTTGGGTGCATAAGCCTTGTTTTGTGAGTGTGTGAACTTGTTTACTGGTCCGCAAGCCAGGTCATTCATGAGTGAGTGAGTTGTGTTCTTCAGGTAGCTTATTAAATCATGATTGGAAGTTTCAACTGCAGTGTCAAAAGTATCAGAAGATTGTAAATGGCGTTGATTAAGCTTTTATTACTGGTGCTTGATTTTTGAGTCTTTGCAACAGTGTTTTAACTTTAAAGTGCACTTCTCCTGCAGGTTATGTCTGTGCTCATGCTGCCTGTCAGCTACGCCCACTGACTTCAACAACTACACGGCCGGTGACTGTCTAAGTCCAAGCAACGTGACGGGAGGAGAGTGTCAACCTGGTTACTACTGCCCACGTGGCTCCAGTGAACCCACGCTGTGCCAGGAGGGCTACTACTGTGCTACGCATGGTGTGTTAGGAAGCACTGGTTTCCAAAATAACTTCTTAAAATTGTTTTGTTAAAAACTGAGTCACCAATGAACAAAGCATTTGCTGATTTAGATTTCAGGTGGTGTCAGTTTTCTTATGATTTCAGCCTGCATGCAGTCTGTTCTACATTAGATAACACCATCATAAAGAAAGTTCATTTTGTCTCTGCAATCTTTGTGCTCAAAAATGCTTGAGAGGGAATGCCCTTTTTTATTGAAAAACTTTGATTTTTAAACATGTTTATTTTTCAATTATTATTATTTTTAAATTGAAAATGATTTATAGTTAGTGTGCATAGCTTGTGAGTGGGTAATGGATTGTATAAATTCATTTAGGAAGACAATCGGTTCCTAAAAATTACTTCTTGGTATTCATCATCACTAGCTGGTAATGGTGCATTAGTGAAGAACACAGAAAATCACAGGGCATGAAGTCAGGGCTCCCAATGCTAGGGTAACGGTGTCAAAATTTTTAATGCGGAAATGATTAAATGGAAGGGATTTGGAAGGCAACTCTACCTCGACAAGAGTCTGCCATAGAGCAGCATAATAAACAGCTCACTGAATGATAGTATGCAGATCAACACAAGGCTGAAATGCGTCGCGAGAACGCCCTACATCAGAGAGATGTGACGTTTTTGACGTGTATGTCAGGACACGAGGTCAGGAGTCTGCCATAGAGCAGCATAATAAACAGCTCACTGAATGATAGTATGCAGATCAACACAAGGCTGAAGTGCGTCGCGAGAACACCCTACATCAGAGAGATGTGACGTTTTTGACGTGTGTCAGGACACGAGGTCAGGAACTTTGGTGTGATCGTCTTGGCCGTCAGGGAGCCTTATTAGTTGATTATAGAATTACAATTACGGTATTATTTTGATATAGATGTTTTTTATGTTGCCTTCTTCATCCTTTATTATTGATGCATTATGCTGTATATCCAGGTCTGGGAACACTGACTGACCAGTGTGCTGCTGGCTACTACTGCACAAAAGGCTCCAACCAACGCGACCCAACTGATGGCATTATGGATAACATCTGTCCACCTGGACGATACTGCGGTGAGATGTTTAGCAACTCTATGAACTTGCGCTGTTGTGACCATTTTGATTCAGTTGCCTTAATTCAATTACTGATCTCAGCTGAACTAAACTCAAAATTTAAGATAGATCAACGTCATGTTCATATTTCTAACAATAGAGTTGCGTAGCATAATGACACACTTGAACCTCATAAACTCTGGAGAATGTCTAGTGACCACACGGAGCTTGTTCCACCTGTCGGGTTTGACAACTTAAAAATAAATTTGTGTATTGCATGGTTTTGTAATGTGCACACTTTTGAAGTATTAATCACCGAAATCTCCTAACTTCCAATGGTAACATAGGTTCTATGTGCTTTTCACTTCAATTCCAAAGTGTCTGACTCATTAAAGTATTATTTGGTTTAACAGGCAACGGCACTACAGGCAACCAGCCCAAGTGTCCTGTAGGCACCTACAGTAACCAGATGGGGTTAAAGGTCATGGAAGAGTGCACGGCGGCATGCAAGGAAGCCTACTACTGTGGTTCAACAGGCCTTACTGAATCAACAGGTTTCTGTGACGTGGGTAAGTGATTGATAAATCTGGATAGGAGATGGTGTTTACTCAGTTAACACACACAGTGATGAAAAATGTTGTGAAATGTATTCCATGGTCCAGTCATACTATGTTCAAGTCGCACAATTGTATACCTCTGCAATTTTGTATTCTCGCTAAGTAAGATTATGGTATATTCTTTAATGAAAGGAAAGTTATACTACAATTTCAATGTAAACTAATCAAATAATGACGAAACTGTCCACTTGTTAATTATCACCCAATAAGCAACAGAGAATAGAAATCGGAAGATACCTGGCTGTTGTTCAGAAGAGAATTTTTCAAACTTTTTTTGTGAATATTTGCTGGTTTTTGCTGACAAGAAATATTTTGCTTGATTGTTTTAAAACAGGCTCTGTTAAGTCATGTTATTATTCCAGGTTACTACTGCCCTACTGGTCAGAATATATCCAACCCATTCGCATGTGAGCCCGGCCACTACTGTGAGGCTGGTAGCCCTAGTCAGACCTTCTGTCCTTCTGGCTCATACCAAGGTGAGCCTGCCCAGGGGGCTTGCAAGACTTGTCCTGCAGGTAAATAATACAAGCGGTGTTGTGGATCTTCCATAATTATAGACATTTGCAAATTAAAGTGTACAAAACTGACTCTTTTGGATAGACAGTCACCTCTTATGAAGGATACTTCCAAAAATGTTCATACCTACTAGCCACAGATTCACATGCCTAAAATAGCAGCATGCTTGGTGTTGAAATGTATAAAAATATTGTATTGAAATTTTTGCACCGCTCTCCACCATGACCACCACTCTCGACTATGACCCCCACTGTCCACCATGACCACCACTGTCCACCATGACTACCGCTGTCCACCATGACCACCACTCTCCACCATGACCACCACTCTCCATCATGACCACCACTCTCCACCATGACCACCACTCTCCACATTCACCACATTCTCCACATACAGCTTGTGTAATCAGTGCTGAATCAGAACAGAACTGTCCTCAAATCACTATCCAGCTTTGTGACTATGGTCAATCAGTATAACATGGGCTGTAGTCTGTAAGGCAAGTTTGTGGAGAATACATGTGACATGTATTAGTAAGACATCATCTAAGCCTGTGATCTCACTATCTTTCTTGCTTTTGGGAATGGGTCGCTTTTCACTCACAGAAATTGCAAACTTAAGTGAGCTGGTGGTGGTCAGGTTGAATGCTTGACCATATCATCAGATCGTGAGAGTTCGAATGTTGTCATCATCTTTAAATGAGTACATAGCTTCTGAATGATGAAGGCTTGGGTAATTTCCAATATTGGGCTTGCATACTTCCCAGAGATGGGTAGAAGCATAATTGAACTAACTGAGTGCAGATTGTGATGTTGTGATTAACATTGTGTTTACAGAACACCTCATTATGTACCAGTATTATGGCTGTAATCAAAGAAAATTTGAAAAAGGTGTCATAGTTCAATCAAACAGATTTATTTTTTTTGATTATGAAGATTTACATTTCAAAATATTATGATTATTGTCAGTTATTGTTTTACTTGTCATTCTGTACNATGTTGTGATTAACATTGTGTTTACAGAACACCTCATTATGTACCAGTATTATGGCTGTAATCAAAGAAAATTTGAATAAGGTGTCATAGTTCAATCAAACAGATTTAATTTTTTTGATTATGAAGATTTACATTTCAAAATATTATGATTATTGTCAGTTATTGTTTTACTTGTCATTCTGTACTTTGAGCTTGTTTGTTGCATTATTTTGAAGTTTTATTTTTAATATTATTGTTATCGTCCGCTTACAGTTATTTTCCACCTTGCAGGTTACTATTGCAACATTGCTGATGCACCTATTTCCACCTATGCGCTGTATCCTTGTCCAGTGGGTCACTACTGCCTGAACAACACCCAAGTTTAGTACAGAACACCCGTGCCCCGCAGGTACATATAACCCATCAGCTAAACTGAAGGACAAAGCGAGTGTACTCCATGCGATGCGGGAAAGTTTTGTCAGTATGCTGGGAAGTCAGAAGTGAATGGTGTGTATTACGCTTGTCTTGATCCATTAATTGTTACATAAAATGACATGATACTTATAGGGGCAAATGGATGTCAGTGGGCTTCTTAGTGAACTAACTGACTTGAATAGTACCCATGACTGTTGATCACTACTACGGAATTAGTCGAATGTATTGAGAACCAGTTTTCTCCACTACTAATGGGCATTAAACTGGTTCTTAAAATGTTGGCACATTATATCCGACCATTGCCTACTACTATGCTGGTGCCCCATCCAACCTTGAGTCGAATACGTCCCATATAGTGAACCTTTTGGTTTTAGAGATAACATTGGGGGAGAGACACAACATTGTAGTGAATGATGGCCTGGACTTACGCCCATTGTTTTTAATTTTGATTAATATGCCTTTGTTAGTTGTATTGTTCAAAATTACCGTAATCGTTCGGGTTAACGCCCTGGGCGGTTAAATTGGCGAATCCAAAAAATGGGGGGAGGGCGGTTAACCGAGCAGTGGGCGGTTAAATCGAAAATCCACCTAAAGTAAGGGATGGGCGGTTAACCGAACATGGGTGCTTATTACGACAGACAACTGCCCTGGGCGGTTAATCTTACCTCGGCTGGCGATCTAAATCCCGACACGACAATCATACTCGGAACGCGTAGCCCTTTTCAAAGAGCTTTATCGTCACGTCGCCAAATGACTGTGAAAACGTCATAACAGCGGATGATCCCAACAAAGGTTCTCTTGCCCTCAGATTAGTCATTCACTATTAAATTTACAAAATTGCTGAGTAATAGCCCCGTGTCGTNAAAACATTTATTTTTCATGCAAGATGTCCAGATTATCCTATTTATATCACTTGTAATATCGCACTGCGGCACTGTTCGGTCCCGCTGTTATCACGCAATGTCTCAGTCGGCTGACAATCGTGACTTGGAAATGCCGTCAAGTAATATAACGGCCTCTTTCAATATGCATCTCGTTTTTTATGGCCAAAGATAGTGGCGGTATTCAGCACGCACGTAGGGCCTACGTGTGAGTCACCTGTCAATCACATGTTGGTGTCAAGGTAACATGCACTCCAAAGTGTGGGAACTTGCGCACGTGCACCACTACAAATCAGTCACACATAGCGAGAGTCCGAAGTAACAAAAACGGGCTTGACTGTTTACTTTTAAGCTGTTGTTACGAAAGACCCAGTTCTTTACGATATTCCTCCGTTGCCAATGTTCCCCAAAACTGCGATGTCAAATGTATTCCCATATTTCCCGGCTCGATGCTCTCTAAGCCCATCCCTGTAACTAGCTGCGTGAATCTCCTACCCACTATCGTCAAGCAGTCTACGTCGTACATATTTCAGACACGAATGGTAAGAATTTTTGTTCAGGCTGAAAATGGCCAATGTATAAACAAAACTATTCTGGATGGCTAAAAAGGGGATGTGGAAACGATAATTCACACAGTCACGCTTACATGGGGGCTGACGCAAGAAATAGCGAAGAACAGCCAGCAATAAGCGAAAAACAAAATTTGACTAGCCGTTTTTTATTACTTCAAGATCATACACAAACATACATTATTGCCAACGTTTGAATTCAGAAATCGACAGGCAGTAACAAAATCGGTAACCCACTAAGGCATTTGTACTGTCCCTTCGGTAGCCCCACATCCTCTATAACCCGGCAGTTATATTCATCAAAATATTGAGAATTTGACATCTTTCCGTGAGTTGTGAGATTTGTTCAAAGTACGAGAGCTTCCCACCTTAATAGAATTTGGAGGGTTGGCAAAACCATTGTCACATTTCTCTGGCCTGATTTTTTCGAATATATGTTTTATCTAGTGCACTGCAGACGGACACTCAGCGCGGCAAAGTTGCTGAAAGTGGAGGTTTTGACGCCGGCGGCGTTCTTAAACTTTGCAAACAAGGGAAGAAAATAAAGTGACAAAAAGGTTCAAGTATTATACTTTGAAGTGAGTTCATGACCAAAGACAATAACTCGTTACCTGTTTTGTAATTCAGATTGCTAAATCACCGTCTCGAAGTCCCTGCGTCGTTGCACTCATTGTGATCATCGATCTTTTTCTAAAAGTCCGGAAATCGCGCGTTTCCTTAGCACTAGGCGCTAAATCTTCATTCTTTAAAAGTCGGGGATGGGCGCTTAACTAAGAGGTGGGCGCTTAACTGGAAATCTTCAAAAATCGCAGGGGGGCGCTTAACTGAGCAGTGGGCGAAATCGAAAATCCACTTAAAGTGGGGGATGGGCGGTTAACTGAGCATGGGCGTTAACCCGAACGATTACGGTAAGTTGTATTACCAATAAAAGGAATTCATTTATGAGATGTTTTTGTGATTTCATTGAAGGTCGGATCCATTTCTTTATAATTTCACATTTTCTAACTTGTACCTCTTACAATGTGGTTATTGAATGATTCGTAAATAATCATTCAAGTAATATATTCTTGCAGGGAATAAAAGGTTTTGACATGCTTTTTCCTAGAAAGGGCTTCTCATTGCCATATATGCATGTGTTTAAACTTGTGTGCCTGCGTTTTTCAAAATGCCGTTTTTGCTCAGATGTTTCGCAGATGCTTCTAAACTTCTCTTATAGACATAGCCAGCTATTTCTTCTATATGACAATGTCTGAAACTGGGTGTTATTGTCGCCTTTTTGTCCATTATTAATACTTTTATACAAAATATACACAGAAAAATCATGAACCCCAACTGGGAATCAAACCACAGGTCTATAGATTGCTAGTCTAGTGCTCTTACCACTTAATACTCTTCATTTTGTAGTTACTGTTAGACATTGAACGCATGCTAACTTCTACCATTCTATAATGAATAAGTCAAATTTCACTCTCATTATATTTTCTAAAAATTCTCCTTTGTTTTACTTAACTTTTGTCTAATAGTCTTTCACTTATAAGTGCATGTATATGATTCAACATTTAGGTTATTAAATATATTGGCTGATGTACCTAAATACACAATGTAAGTTATGCAAATTTTGTGCTGTAGTTTGTCCATAATTTATAATGTTTCTGAAGATCATATTTCTATTTCATGTTTTTCTCTTAATTTCCTACAGGAAGTTGTGATGCTGGCTACTTATGCATCAGTGGATCAAGCATTCCCACGCCAACAGATGGCATGACAGGTTCACACTGTCCAAAGGGTCATCACTGCCCATATGGCACCAAGTCACCTGTGGAGTGTCCTCTGGGCTCGTGGTCAGACAGTACAGGGCTGGAGGAGGCTGCCAATTGTCAGGCGTGCTCTCCAGGATACTACTGCAATGGAACAGCATTGACAGCACCATCAGGCCAGTGTGATGCTGGGTAATTGTGGTTTTTCTGTCTCTTTATTTAATCTCTCCTGGTCAAAATTTCACCCATAACCTGTTTTTAATTACTGCTTTGTTACCTGTATCTAATTATTGTTTTATGTATTATATTGTACTGTATTGCATCCTGTTGTTGAAGGCCCCTTAAAAGCATATTTTGGCTAAAAACTAGTGTGATTAAAGATATGCACCGGTTTCTTCTATTATCACAATTGTATTGGTCTGTTTTTACCTCCAATTACAAGTATTTTGTTGTTGGTGTTGTTGCCGTTGTTCACATATGCGCTGATTTTAAAGTTCGTACTCATATTTTGTCCCAAACAAATGCGATTAAAGGTATGCATAATTTTTTCTATCATCACAATGGTACTGGTATGTTTTTACCTTCAACAATAAGTATTTTGTTGATCATATTTTGTTAACTTGGAAGCTCACTTACTTGTAAACATGGTGGTATCTGCTACCCAGCGTCGTCGTCAGCTAGGAGTCCATCTTCATCGTGGGTTTCAACCTTGACCTAGAACCCTCTCCGATGGTAGGTCTCTGAAGGCTGATCAGACCTCCAGCCGACGCTGGGGTTGCCATTTGTTCTCACGCTGTAACCACAGCCACACGGTTGCTTCCTCCGCTGCTCTTACAATAGACTTAAACATATCAGCTCGCCCTTTTGATGAAATGCCCAGTAGCTTCGTCATCCGCCACATGCTTCCAGCAATAAACCCTCGACATCCAACTTCTATGGGGAGACAGAAGCATTTCCAGCCATTCGCTGCACATTCCTGCGATAGCTCTGCGTACTTGAGTTGTTTCCTCTCGTGAGCCTCTTGCACCCTAGTCTCCCACGGCACCGTTAACTCGATCAAAGTCACTATCTTCTTGCTGTCTGCCCACAACACTATGTCTGGTTGTAACTGGGTTACTGCAATATGGCTTGGGAATGAACGCCTAGTTACCACATCCGTCACCATCTTCCAGTCGACAGTCATACCTAGAATACCTGAATCACGCCTCTTAGTGGATACCCCGCCTTTGTTGAATTGAATGAGTGCTTTGCCAGAGTTAGTCACCTTCCTTCTCTCCAGATCTAAAACATGTGCAATACACTTGAGAATCTTATCATGGCGCCAAGTGTACTTCCCTGANGAATCACGCCTCTTAGTGGATACCCCGCCTTTGTTGAATTGAATGAGTGCTTTACCAGAGTTAGTCGCCTTCCTTCTTTCCAGATCTAAAACATGTGCAATACACTTGAGAATCTTATCATGGCGCCAAGTGTACTTCCCTGAGGTGAGAGCTTCTCTACAGCTGGATAGAACGTGTTCTAAGGTACACCGCTTGCCACAGCCCCTACAGCTGTCATCCTCAGTTTTGCCCCACGTTCGAAGATTTACAGGTGTTGGGAGAGTGTCATATATGGAACCAAGTAAAAAGCCCAATCTGAATTGGTCTGAAGACAGAAGGTCTTTACCCGTTATCCTTCTGCTGTTCACTCCTTCCCATGATGTCCATGCGCCCTGTTTCCTCAGTCCGACCGCTTCAGCATACCTTCTCTCGTTCTCCTGGGATCTAACTTCGTCCAAAACCATTTTGCGCCTCTCTTTGCCCGTTGACAACTTCCATCTCTTCCCCGGAACCATTCCCAAACCCTGTCTTCCGTGGCAGACGGTTCCCACGATATCTTTATGCCGTAACCTGCTCTCTGCCTCCTCCACTGCTACAGCAGCCTTCCACTTTCTTCCAGAATCTACCGATAATTCACTCTCTCTGATCATCTCATCTCTCGAGTTCCGCAGAGTCAATAATGTTCTGCACTTTATCACCTTGAACTCCTCCACAATCGATGTCACAGGCAGAGAAACTGCGCCTCCTTTGATGTATTAGCCGAGTCTTGCAAAACTTGGTGGGACACCCAACCACTTTCTTAACCATCTGCTCACCATCCTTTCCATTTTCTCTGCAGTTGAAATTGAGAAATTGTACATTGTCAGTGGCCACATAACTTTAGGGAAAAGTCCAAACTGGTAGCAACAGACTTTGAATCTGCCAGGGAGACCGCTCTTCTCAATCTTGATCAAATGGTCACTCAGCTCTTTGATGGCTGCCTTTACATGCTCCACATCTTTCAAAGACCCGCTGTAGAACTTCCCTAAGTACTTAACTGGTTTTCTGCTCACAGATGGAATGGCCTCTGAACCTATTTTGAACGTATGGTGTGGGTTGACTTTTCCCTTAACAATGACAAGGCTACGGGACTTCTCCACCTTGAAACTCATGCGTGCCCAATTAGCCAGCTCGCCCAGTGTCTTGACCACCCAAGCGGCACCTACCGCCAACCCTGTCGTAATCGTCAAATCATCCACAAATGCAAAGGTCACCTATTTCCAAAACTATTTTCACGTTTACAAATTGTCACTGAATAACTGCACTTTGTTTAGCGTGGATTATGTTAAAATAGCATCGTCGTTTAAAGTTGACTGATTGCTTCAGCAGAATGATTCCACGAACTTGGTTTACTTGAGTTTGAATTTTGCAATTTCAGCTTTACCTATAGCACTTATGTCTCGCTGGTCCCAACTGTGGCGAAGTCCAGAGTTTTCAGAATGTTTTACAGCTGACCAAGAAAGCACGCTATACCTGCGGGAGCACGACAGATGTACACAGTCGCTATACTTGCGCGTGGACGACACGTGTACAGAGGCACTATGTCCGGAGAACCAAAGGTGTACACAGGCACTATATCTGCGCGTTCACGTCGGGCGTACACAGGCACTTTACTGATCTGCGCGTGCACAAGTGTACACAGGCAATATATCTGCGCATGCGAGACAGGTGTACACATGCAATTATAAATGATAAAATTGATCATAAGTAGGTCTTTAAAACAAATTAATTTCGGTTATTTCTACTAATGGTATGACATGTTATAAGATGTTGAAAAGAATTTATATTAACGATTTGTGTAATGTAAGATCTAAGTTTTTTCATCAGTCCTAGTAATTTATACAAATTCTTGTCACTGACCAGAACTATCCTAAGAATAATGCTGTAAACGATGATGAGACTGGTATATGTGAACGATGATCACTCTCATCAGAATTCATATCAACAAAAATGGAAGTGCGAGATTTTTACACAAGGATTTCTTATTCTAAGTTTAGAAAATATGATTAAGACAGTGAAGAAGACGAACAGTACACAGTGTCTATTTTGTTACGTTCATTAAGATTGACGGTAAATATAACGGGCGAAAGTAAGCCTTTCAACTAGCAAGGAGCAATGTTTTATGCATACAGAAGTATGCAACAGTCAGGGCACGGACTTCTGTGTACATTCTGAGAGGCGTACATGTACAGCTAGGATAGAGGGAGATTTGTCTCATGTGAAACCCTCTCCGGAGGGGAGGAGCGGGGAGGGAGAGGCGATACAACAATTCGTGATGATCGGCATTAAACATTTTAGCATCAGACATATTACATAGATTCATTCAAGTAAGTCAGGAAAGTGCATTTTAATTAATAATCTACTGGTGCCACCTGCTGCCCCGACGTGTTATACCAGATGGTTCCATTTCAATCTTGTCCTGCAGCCATTCTATTACTGCTGATCAATTTCTGTAATTACATCATGTTTCGTCTCATATAGTTGAACCATTAGACCGTTGAAGAAACCATATATAGTTAGTTGTGCAACAAGAGGGGGCTTAAATGTGCAGATATCAAACGTGACAAATATCCGTGGCGTTGGCGCATTGAATTTTGGAATTAAATGTTGAATGACGTCAATATGAACACGCGTCTTAAAACGCTACGCAGTATTTTCACAAGTCAAACTTTAATAATTCTGTTAAAACTAATGATTTCTTAAAGGTATTTCATTAAACACAATATACATTTATTGGCTGGCCTTGGTGCACAATAAGCTTCAAACTGTAAGACATATAGAATCCAAATAGAAAAAATATTCTGTAATGTGTTCGTTTCACCCACTCATTAGACGAAGTATAGACTTTATTTTCTATTTTTGGTTATACTAATTGTGGTAGCTCGGTACATGTATACATACACTCTAAATGCTTGATCATGACCATAACATAGAATAGTGCACTAAGTACATGTATATAGACACTCTATATCCATGGTCCTGACCATAAATATAGAATATCGTGCTACATATACTGTATAGACATTCTAAATCCATGGCTATAGCCATAATTTAGAATAGCGCACTACATATGTAGACACTTTATTCACCTATTTCACGAAAGCGCCATCTTCCCGCGCCATCTTTAAATACTGATCGAAAACGAGGCACACTGATAAAACCTCGTGAGTGATCATCAGCTGGCCATGGTGTACTGTGCAGTGCCTGAACGTACCAATTCCAGTAATATCTCGTCGGTATCCTTCCCAGGGATATACTTAGCCAATCGCCCAGTCACCAATGCTAGTAAAAATGGTGCTGGGCGAGTAGAAATTGACTTGCCGGTCGCCCGGTGGCGAGCGAATTTCAGAGCGCAAAAGCACAATATGTCGTTTCCCAGATGATTATGAATAATTTTTCTCCTTCTTGTGCTGTTTTTATCATGCATTTTAGGTTCAGTTTGGTCATCGTGTCGATGCTCCGGACCCTACCGATTCAGTACATGTCACCCGTTACGCGATTCGTCAAAAAACACAGTGTGTGGTCGTGCACAAAGAATTTGTGGACTAGTCCGAAACGAAGAAAAGGGGAGAAAGGTGGAAGACCGGTCCATGTGCTCATAGCAAATAAAATACCATACTTCTTGGAACTGATTTCTTATTGTAAAGTGCAATGTCATTTTAGCCAAAATTATTTTGATAACATTCGTCCTAATAAGCGCCCATGCCCCTATAAGCGTCCCCACTCGTTTTCAGACTTCGCTAAAATAAGCGCCCAGTCCATGAATGTGTATATATCAGTGCGAAAAATGTCTTACCTGACAGTTCTAAAATTCTACAGTAAATGTATTCAATTTATCAATAATATCCGACAGTTCTGAAAAATCATTGTGCGCGTAATTTCTAGTAGACCACGAGCCTCGCCGCTATGTCGGTATTTAGCCGTGGCTGTACACTTCAAACCATTCCGCAGTGCTTCAAAAAGAACGCAAAAGATTTGCTGATCTTGCGGGGAGGAAAGTGTCACACTACATGGTCTGGCCCTGATCAGAACAGACGCAGCGTACTTAGGTCAACGGGATGGGTATTGTATCTTTCCCGTACGGATCTTCTCCCACAACAGGAATCCAAACTGTTTTGTACACGAAAAATTATAAAAACCGCGAATCGAAACTTGGCCAAGAAGCGCACGCTAGGGCCCACATATTACGTGTGGGCCTGCTCAATGAGATAAATATACTACATTATACAGCTCATTGGGCCTGCTACTCTGGCAAATGAACACTAATGATACGCACGCGCTCGCTCACTCGGTGCACACCAGCTGATTCAATTCAATACAAACGTCACGTGACAACAACATATGTGTTCGTCCAGATTTTTCTCGTTGCGGGGTGCGATCTAGCGCAGATTTTGACTTAATCTGCGGTTAATCCCGACTCCGAGTCCACAGGAACTTAAGAATCTTAGGAAAGGCTATTTGGGAGGATTTCAGGTCGAAACTATTTTTACTCAAGAATTCAAGTTGACCTATCGACGATCGCGAAGCAGCGACGCATCAGTCGGCAAGTTTTCGCCCTGGGATTTCAGCACATTTTTTTTAAAAAGATCGTAATTTAACAACAGAGTTTGATAGCAATGCACCACAGTTTTGTAGCTAGTCTGTCTTACACTGTAGGTTACACATACGTCACAGCGCGTAAATTTGATGAATCCTAGCTGCCGATTTCACCCGTTTCGAAAAACAGGTTTTAACTGCCGTAGGCTACAAAAAGAGTCCCCCTGGGCGAATACGGTAGCCCTAATAGATGGTGACATCAGTGCACGAAACGATGATTTCATTTAAATTAGCAGCAAGTTTGTGGTGACTGGCGCCAACGGCCGGGTGACCGAACTTCGGGCTTGGCGAGTAGATTTTCCGGCTCCGGCACTCGCCCAGCTGGCGAGCAGGGTTTTTCAAGACTAAAAGCCTGGGTATATCCCTGACTTCCACACTTTTTCAAAAAAGGAAAACTACTAAGGAATGACTGAGGAGGGTAAAATTCTAGTTGCCGTAAGTATTGGTATGTTTTTTGGAGATCGATTCAACATCAGACAACTTGATTTTTGGTAACTGTAAGATACTTCACGTTTGAATGCTCCGGGTGGCTCATGGTCACGTGTATATTCATGACTGAATGGACTGAATGTAATTTGCATATGACCTGACCCTCATTTCAGTATAAGTGTTGTGCGCTGACTAGATTTACTCACATTGTGGCAGTGCATGTTTGGCGTCAGTGAGGAGAGCCAGGGAGCGGCAGTATTGAGGTATTTTTCATGGTGTTTTCGTATTTGGTATTGCCGAATTTGCATTTGTCTGTATCTGTGAGGTTTGCTATGCATTTTGTTTTTTTTTATTTTTAGAAATGAAACAGAGAAGAACTGTGGAAATGTCAATGAGAAATGTTTCATGTCTCTCAATAAAGCACTTTTAAAAGATGTAACTCCTTTTGACTTGCCAAGCACTCACACCCCTACATTACCAATGTCATCTTCCGATTAGTGTTTTGTGATGGGGAACAGTTGCATCATTTTTGCTGTTTAGTACAACGAAAAATAATGTTGGCACTCCAAAGTTGTTCGAAGTCTTCTAATTGGTATAATTCTTGGAATCGTAAGTACGTTTAACAATGTTACAGGTCGGGTAATTTCACAATTACATTTTAGTGATATCTGATTTTTTCATCTGTATGCTAAAACGATGTTGCTATGGCATCTGCAATTCTGACAGCCGGTATGCAGCTAGAGAGGGACATTTTGTCACCTTTCGGTCATTTCCCAAACCGAAAACTCATCTCGAGCGGTTAAATCTGTGAATAGAGCTCCATGGGCGGCCACACTTACAGATCAACGAAGCAATGTTGCGTGAGTATCCCCAGGCTAGATATATGTTTGCCGGCTATAGAGTAGGTCTGTCGGCGGCATATGGCTTAGCACCTGCTTGATCCCAGCACTAACACAGGCACTAGCCCCAACGGTAGTTTATCACACTTTAATATAATGGACATCGTTTTGTTTTGTAGCAAAAGTGACAAACAATTTTTATTTTCGTTTGTTATGCGTATACCGTATGCTGGTGCCCAACTGAACTTTCCTCCAAAAATTGACATATTTGATCGGCGTACAGGATTACTGACATAAAAACCTTGTTTGAGCGGATGCCACGAAAAAATAAACAGGTAAAATTATTTTTGTTGAGAACGTCTAGTTTACACTTGTCTATAGTTTGACAGAGCTCCTTTTGCAGTTGTTCTAACACGACATTTGAATTTATGAAGCATTAATTTTTTTTTGTAAATAGCCATTTTTTGTTTTTGGGTGCCAGTGTCTGCCCTTTTGTAACCATGCCACAACTTAGTGAGCTTTTGTAATCATTCAACAACGTGGTGATAATGCTACTTTTCAAATTAACTGAAAGCTACTATAAAGTAATGAAACTACAAAAAATACTTGTGAATTTCACCAGAAGCTAGGTCTAATTTAAATGTCTTAATGGAGCCACATGACCGGTTTTTGGCATATCAAAGTTTTGAATTTAGACCACTTTCGGCAACAAAATTAGTTTCATTTTGTTCTGTACTTGGATTAAATGTGGCCTCTGGGAAAGGGAGAAACAATGTTAAGTGGTCAATTTTTGAAAGCTAAAGTTAGTACTTGGAATGCTAAAATTCAAAACTGATTAGTTGTTGGTATTGTCATAGACCATAGGTGGTGTAGTGGTAAAGCATGCTCGCTCTATTCGCTTGGTTGTGACGCACAACTTGTGAGTTCGAGTTTCTGGTATCTTGCATTTTTCCTGTTTTCCACGTTCTGTTTATTTTATTTTTTTTGCTTTTTTCTTGGATAATACTTGATTTTAGAGGAAAAAACAGAAAAAATTTCCAGAGCGGGAGGGGGGGCAAACCCTCCTCCCGACCTCCCCCATTCGGTGCTATGCGCATCTACAATCGTGGTTTGCGCAAATGCTTATAGCCGGACAAAATGTTGAAACTTAATTTTATTTGTTAAAACTTAAGTTTTAAACATGAAAAAA
>NMRA01000194.1:704134-724258 GCA_002633005.1 Phoronis australis | reverse complement strand
ATGTGCACAAAGACTATTAAATGTCATATCAACAGCATTTATTTTTATCAAATACAAACAATAATTCATTGAAATACAAACAGTTTCAAGTAACGCCAATTAAAGACAAGTATAAGTGGTGGCATTTTGGAAACGAACATTTGACTGACAAGACTGCAATGGCTCACCTTTGGCCTATTTAAAAATTATTGAGGTTATGAAGTCACATCACCTAGCGAGCGCGGTAAAAATTGGAGCGTGCGCAGTACAAAAATTTTGATTTCACAATTTTGGGAACTGAAATAGGGACTGATCGAAGAAAAAGTTTCATAACGGGAGTATTTGTTCGAGTTGGAAGGACTTAAACACATCGACAACCTCCTAAGGTGTTCCTCTATGCGCAGAAGGTATTTATAACAACGTGTCTTTGATGGTTTAGTCGGTGCGAGGCATAATTCGCTGAAAACCTTCCAGCGTACAGAGCGCCTATAGCCTCTGCATCGCCTCTGGTTCGGGCCAACAGAGGCGATGGTCATTGCCTACCAGCCAGCCAGCTGTATCAGTGTATGAAGACTGTCGTCAAAATACAGCTAGGTCCCACTGCGTGTATTTCTTCCGTAGACAGCGAAATTGCACACAGCCAAAGTAGTTCTGCTCGTCACCGCGCCATAAAACTTGTAATCAACATCTATAGCTAAAGACCGGACGGTTTGCATGCAAAATCTGGGAGTCAACCGACACTCACCTTGCCCGTTACAGCCGTTTAAGTGAAAAACAATGCAATAAACTTCATTTTCTTGCGTAACTCTCTGCCTTTTCTAACAATGAAAAGTATTTCCTCGTTTTGAAAACAGTACGCTCGTGTCACGTGCACGCGCCATTTCCTAAATTTTTGCGACATCTCTCGGGAGATAATGATAGCTTGGAAGCAACAAAATTTCTTTTGAAATTCGATTTTCCGTTACCAAAATTCTAAAAACTTTTAATGAGGTGAAACCAGTTCTGATAATTTATTGTGACGTGTACGCAACCTCATGAAAGAACAACAGTTGATTGAAGAATTGGCGAAAAAAGAAACTGGCCAATAGGTGACGCAAAATTTCATGGCGCCGAAAGCGGTCGCTAAAGATCACTCCACAACTTTAGCAGCAGAATAGCGGTAGAACGCCATTTTTGCCTACACCGTTGAATAATTTAAATTACTCAAGGAAGACTAGTTTTTAATGACGCTAATTTTGTGTCAGATTTTATCTTACCACTTTTTTACCCGCATCGGTGCAAAGCTGTATATTTATATACAGCCAAGGCTACTAGTCTAGTAGACTCTAGTAGAAGCGCTTTATACGCTGGAAGCTATTCGGCGAATTTATGCCTCGCACTGATTCAATTGCGGCGCAGCCCTGAAAAAAGTGGGGGCTATAGCCCCTCAGACCCCCCTGTGGTGCGCCGCCCATGAGATTTAAAAATGAAAGTCATAGTCATAGAGCACAGGCACCTTTAAGTAGCCCTCTACAATATAACATAATAAAGAGAAAGGTACACAACTGACATTCAATATGGTCGTCTGCCGGCCACTTCCGGAATAACCCAAGCATGTCAAGTCTGAGAGTAATTTAACATTTTATCTGCGACAGCAACACGTTCATTGCTTCCATTTGTTGACATCGAAACCAATAAATATCATAAATACCTCCAGATCTTCCTAGTTCAATCGTCGACATTCACGACAAAGCAAAAAGCAAGAAGGCCTCATATCAGTTTCATCTAATGCGCATGCTCATAAGGCCCCTCACGACATCTTCAGAGTGCTTACATCAACTAAAACAGCAACATCATTTATATGTTACTCTATGAGCACGCTTATTGGGTACAGCAAAAATAGGTCAAACTCTTCGCTTATTTTGTTTAATGTTGCTGTTTTTATTCAGTTTGGGACACAGTCTGGTATACAATTGAAGTTTTATTTTGTCAAATTTCTTAACAAAACCTAAGTTTTAAGAAAATTTACTTTGCTTTAGCATTTGTTTTTTACTTTATAGCACATGTGGTAAAATTTTGAACATTGCAGAGATCTAGTAAGCCTCCGAAAAAGGAAAATACTTATTATAGCGATTGTTTTTCTCCAAATTGAAGAAATTTTACTGCACTTGGGATTCGAATCTGACTGACTTGTACAACCAGCATAATCTCTTCTAGGCGTGACTTCTACAAAATTCTTGGTGTTCCGCGGTCTGCATCTATAAACCAAATCAAAAAGGCATACAGGAAACTGGCCAAGGAAATGCACCCAGACAAGAACAAGGGCGACCCGTCAGCTGAAGAACAATTTCAAAATTTAGGGGCAGCGTATGAGGTAACCATGAATTATATTATTTTTACGAGCCCAAATATATATATAGATGCATTATGCAGCTTTCCCTGTTCGTCCAGTGTCTGGTCAGTTCCAGTATCGGCTTGGTGTGTCTCCAAACCCCTTGTATGTTCATGAAAATTTATGGACAGTGTTCCTATCATACAGATCTGACTTCCGTTGTATGCCCTCGCGGCAAGTTCAATTTTACGTTTACCTCTGTGTCAGTGTAGTTTCGTAATGGACGTTTATGAATTTTGTCAAATAGTTATATATTAAAATAGTTATATATTTGGGAGGAGAAACCACCTTGTTTGTGCATGGATTTGATGTATTTTGAGTCACATAGTGGGTGTTTTTAATATTATCGAGTTTGCCTCTCTATCTCATCCTAACCACTCTGAAGGTCTTTATGAAAATCATCATAAATGTTCCTACTGCAAAGAAAAAGGCTGACAATAATTTTAAGACTTCTTGAGAGTTCCTTGATGGATTTTCATGAAATTTTGTAATAATAGGTTTTTATTAGAGACGACAACAATTTTTCTGTTTTCAGGTGGATTTGACGTAAGGTTTTGTTTTGATTTAGATTTTTACGTTTTCCTCTATCCTCGGAGTTCCTCAAGGTATTTCCATAAAATTTTGTGGTGTAATAGGCTTTTATTTAAGATTTGACTTATTGTACGCCACTTAGTGGCCTTTTTTGTTGTTGAGTTTTTGATGCCCGTGTCTCTATTAGCCAAACCAGTCTAAGGATCATTATGAAAATCAGCATAATTATGTGTTTCTTATGGAAAGTGCATGTCTGATGGTGTTTTTCAGTCAAGTCCGACTGCTGTGGCACCCTCTAGTGACGATTGATTTGCCTGTGTCTCAGTATCTACCAAAAACCCACATTGCTCTTGTTTAATGTGCAGGGAAGGTTTCGGAGCGCACCCATGTCATTAATGCATACAAAATTTCATTGACGTAATGTAGTTAATGAAATCATAGAAATTGTGTTAGGTACATGCAAGTCTTACTTTGTCTTGAGTAATACCTATTGCATTCCTATTCTATCACAATGACAATGCAGAGCAGATGGTTAAAACTAAGGTCAGTGACCTAAAAACATGTTTAATTTAGTGTCATTGGGCACAGCGGATATAGAGAATAAAGCTACAGCAGTGGATTTGTGTGTTTGGATCAGTTGAAATGTAGTTAGCCATTTAGATCAATCACAATTCTCATAATGTACAGAGATAGCAGACGGAATTAGACATGAAAATACGTCCCTTAAAAATCGACGTCCGACTCCGTGAAATGCTACCGTGACCCATAGGTCTTCCAAGTTGGATTTATGGCCCTGTTAGTCAATTGACCCATTGCTACATTTTTAAATGGTCCCTGGCAGTTAGCCACCTTCTTTTCAAACGGTTCCACACGTGAATTTATGAACCTCTTCCGTGGCAAGTGTTGAGATCTGTACTAATGACTGTCTACAGTGCACGTTAAGAGTGTTTGGACAAGGAACTGTTTGCCTATCATGACAGGTCGTTTGAGCTACTTTTATTGTTTACTCGGCCATCATGATGGGCAATTTTGCCAGCTTGCACTCGGCCATTGTGTCGGGGGAATTCCGGGTCATTTTCATATTAGGTACTGTAGATTCGATTGATCAACTGTTTTTATATTACCAACAGGTGCTGTCAGACAAAGAGAAAAGAAATATATATGACCAGCATGGCGAGGAAGGCTTAAAGCAAGGAGATATGGGCGGCCACGACCCATTCTCAAGGTAACTGAGTGTAAAGGTTTACACCAACACAAACTAGGTTAGATGTTTGCCACAAATCACTTCATGCCAATTATCAGGATTTGACATGGCATCCATTGATCCAAGAATTTCAACCTGGATTTTGCAATTTCGACCTGGAAAATTGTGCGAGTTCACATAAAACTGGCTTTCAAACAATTTTCGACTTGCAAATGGCTTGCCATACTGAAATGGGACAATTCTTCAAGGTTTTAAATCGAGTGTTCTAGAAGGGGCATTGAGGAATGTCCCAAATAATTTTTGTAACATTTCCGGTTTTTAACTAAAGACAACTTCTCTCAGAAACAACTCGTGTATAATAAAACTGTGGCAAAATCTCCCTGTTGTATCATGTGTCCATATATCTGTATGGCGATGTGAATGAGAGTGGATTAACTTTTGATGTATTATAATTACCAAGGTTCTAACAAATGACTAGACATACAGATAAAATTATTTTGATTTTATAAGTGACTGTAAAATTTTTACTTTTTATGTAAATTTCAAGAACAACACTTAGGAAATTTTCTGAGTGCAGAGTTGGGATTCCGTTTTGGTACGAAGATTTTGGGTAGAAAGATGTGAGGTCAAGCAAAAAAAAATCACGAGTAAATAATTGTAGAGTGCAGTTGTAAATAGTCAGTTTTTGACTTATTAATGTGTTTGTTACCTAGTAAAGTATTTGGATTTTCGGGTGACCCAGATGACCTTTTCTCCATTATAAAATGCAGTGCCATTTGACCCCACTGTGTTCTCAGTCTAACACAAAACTGAGGAGTGAACAAGCCTAGACCCTATTTTTAAGTTCTGTTAGCAAAAGTGCGCCATTATGCACCAGATTCTAGTTCAGTTGCTTTTAAGGAAATTCACTTAGTTATTAAATTTAAGTGGACTAGTCACTTGTTTTGAAAACAAGCAAATAAATCTGAATTTCTTTCGACAACCCTATGAACATTTGAACTCACTGCTTCCTAGAAGATCTTTTGGCAACTTTTAACTGTAATATTTTCATGCTCAATTTCCTGATTTTGACCTGAAATTTCAAAATTTGAATCCGGAGAATTTTTTTCGTTTTGGAGGTTGATGTTGCTGATCTTGGAATTTTCCATGTCAAAGGCAGAATATGCTTTGTGACTAAGGACACACGATTCTTTCTAATTTTGTGTAGTGTATTACCAGTGACTTCCTGGTTTGTACACTTAATGTATGATACGTGATTGTGGAATGCTTTGTATATGGAAACTATACTGATTAAATTACTGCCGTGTCTCTTGCAGTTTCTTTGGAGACTTCTCTTTCTTTGGTGGTGGCCGTCCTCAGCAACGAGACACCCCGAGGGGGGGAGATGTAGTTATAGATTTGGACGTCACCTTAGAGGAATTGTATAATGGCAACTTTGTTGAGGTTGGTGAATACCTGTTTATTTAGGTGCTTTAAATAAATAATGAACATCTGGGATTTTGGGACTTTTTTACCTTCGATCTTGTTTAGCACGCTGAAAGTAAAGAATTCCTAGTAGGAAATCTCGTTCCTTCCCAAATTCTTTAAAGTGCTACTATCGCAAAGAAACATGCATGAATGATTTTGACTCCCAGTGAGTTCTCAGTTTGCTTTCCTGTATTTTGACTGTTTTCCCAGGGAGGTCTCAGTTTGCTTTCCTGTATTTGACTGTTTTCCCAGGGAGGTCTCAGTTTGCTTTCCTGTATTTTTTGCCTTAACTTTGATTCTGTTGTACATGTGTGGATGCAGCCACATTTTTTTTCTGCACCATTCCAATACATGGTTAAAACATAAATTTCAATCTTACAAGTAAACACGTGGTTCCTGTTTAAGGTAATTGTCAATCTTTGTAAGCTCCTTTAACATTTCAGCGAAAATACGTTTGATGTAACTGTCAATTTTCAACCCATCATTTTTGCTTGAGCACAAATTTTTTTTATTTCTGTATCCAGACAAGCGTATCTCGTATTTTTTATTTGCCTTCAAACAACAGAGATATCAAAGTCTCCTTTTCAAACAATGTTCCAAGTTTTTGATGTCCAATATTTCTGTGGTTTAGAGATGTTAATAAAAAGTGAGATGTTCTTCCCTTGGCCATAGACTTTAGAATGAACATGTAAATTATGGGAATTGATTCACGTATCAAAGAAAAATTGGTGCTTAAGACTCCTTAAAGCTTCGAAAATTTAAAGATCAGAACTGATCTGTATTTTTATAAAGAAACGTTACATGCAGTATGACAATTACCATAAAGTATGCAAGCAAAATTGACTAAACTCTTACGAGCATTTTGCATCTCAGCTTAGCTAAATGAGTTGTGCTATTTGCGTTGCCAGGTTGTACGGTACAAGTCTGTTGCCAGGGAAGCTCCTGGTACCAGGAAATGTAACTGTCGCCAGGAGATGCAGACTGTACAGCTAGGCCCAGGCAGGTTCCAGATGACACAGCAGCAGGTCTGCGATGACTGTCCCAATGTCAAGTAAGCTCGCTAGTTCTTAGTGTATTGTACAGGACTTAATTGAAGAAAATGTTTTAAATGTTTATTAAGAAAAATATATGATGTACAGTCATTGTACAGTAATTAATCTCATGAAGCAGTAGAAAGCATTATATGTGGGTGTAAAAAACTAAGAAATATTTCCCCCATAATTATTCATAGTTGCTGTTTTGCAACCTTGATAATTAAATTATTTATTTGAGAACCTGAAATGTCCATTGTCACATAATGTCGCAAAATGTGAACTACACTTTGTTTACCAGAGCTTACTGAGTTTTAGGTTAAAGCAGCAGTGATTAGTGTTGAATTGAATTTTATTATGACCTTGTTTTGATTGACCACTTTCAGAATGGTACCTGAAGAAAAGTTACTAGAAATAGAAGTAGAAAAGGGTATGAGAGATGGGCAAGAGTATCCCTTTGTAGCAGAGGGTAAGTAGGAAATGCTTCGACACAATCGTGTGTTGTTTTGCCATACCATGCTGTATGGAAGGAAATAGAAGCGCTTATTGTTTAATCAACCATGACTTATTATGAATTGTGAAGTTTAAAGACAAATATAATGAATGTCCCTCTGAGTTAGTGTTACAGTTTGTGCATTGAACCTTCAAATTTATGCCAGATTCTGCCTCACAGTTTTCTCTTGAGTGCATCAAGTTTTTAGTTATTCATCATCTTTACAAATTTATGTTGTCAAATGTTGTTTTCATGTTCAGCTGAACAGTGGAGAGATTGATTTTTGTCAGCGTCTTATGGACTACTGAACTGTGCTAGCCGTTCTCTGGTGTCCTTGGTGTCTATCACAGTGTTGTAGACGATGTTTTACTTGTATGTCCAAGTCTTTAAATATCACTTACACCTCTGGGTACCGTTTGGTGTCTTCATGTTCAAAGCTACCTCATCTTTTGAATTGCTGATGACATAATGCTATTTCATTTTCAGGTGAGCCTCATATAGATGGTGAGCCTGGTGATCTTCGGTTTAAAATCAAACAGCTCAAGTGAGTAATACAGTTTACGCTGATGAGTAGAGTGTTTTAGATATTTTGTTTTGTGAACGGTAAGTGTTTTCCTTGGTTACTCTGACAGCACATGGCGCACATGGTCTTATACTTGGTTTCCAGGCAGTAACTTGAAAACTGAGTTTGTGTACATCGCGTGTTTTAACGAATTTCCTTCCCCATCAATAAACGGCTAAATCTTTGTTATATTTCATCATGTTTTGGAGAGAATCGAACTGCTATTTTACTGTGCACAGAGGTATTGTCATCTATAAAAATGAGTGAAACAACTTGTGCCTGTTCGAAATTAATGTAGTTAAGACTCAAACATAAAATGTTAACTTCGGGTATTTTATAAAGCATTCATGTACCTTCCTCTTGACTCTCTACTTAGTAATATACACTAATGCAGGCGGTCTGATACACTTTGTACCATACGTGCACAGGCCTCGCATGTGGGCCCATTGCATTGATCACCTGGAACTATTTTTAAGCTTTATTTATATATGGTTAAAACCGAGCTGTGGAGCTAGAAACCTGACTCAAAGGTTTAGCAGTGTGACCTGGTGGGACTCATACCCACGACCCTGAGTAAAGCAAGCAGGCACTTATCAACCAGGCTACACTGCCTCCTCTAATAAACACTTTACAGAGGTCCCACATTTTGAGAACCAGTTCTCTCTACTAAATAACTAGCAGCAAACTGGTTCTCAAAATCTGTGTCCTCTGTAAGTGATTATTGCTTTCAGTCAACGGTTTTATTATTATGCATTAAGATTCATGATATTTCTTGTTTGACCACTTGCAGGCACAAAAGGTTTGAGCGACGAGATGATGACTTGTATACCAACGTGACTATCTCTTTAGTAGATGCCTTAAATGGCTTTGAGATGGACATTCCACATTTAGATGGCCATAAGGTATGTAGTTTATCGCCCATTACTGAACATTTCGGATTGGGGTACTTGCACCGTCTTAATGTTCAACTAGCAGAGCTTACAAACAATTGGCGCTCCCAAGAAAACTAAACTACATGTGTAATGAAAACCTTGTAAATACTGTTACGACTTCGTGACTTCATTTGATGTTTGTGCTGCTCTGTTATCAGGGTGCTCAGTTGTAAGAAGTCTCAATCTCAGTTTTAAAACAACTGTTCATAACTGAATTACAGTGCAGGTGCGTGTTAATTAGATTTAGACAATCTTTTTCTTTGCTTCTTTAGAAGAGCAGCTCGGTAGTGGCTTGTGACGGACATGTCATGTATTTGCAACACCATGGTTAATTATTATATGTATTGTTGTTGCAGGTAAAAATAGTTCGAGACAAGATCACATGGCCTGGAGCCAGGATACGCAAGTCTCAAGAGGGTATGCCCAACTATGAGAATAACCTTGCCTTAGGAAGTTTGTTTATAACATTTGATGTGGAATTCCCCAAGGGGACTCTATCACCTGAGGATCAGGAAGGTAACTCATTCTAGTGACGTGCGATATTTCTGTACTATGGGATAAGCAATTTTCTTTAAAATTATTTAATATTACTTTTGTTTAATACTAATATATTATATGATTATTTCATCCAATTATTTGAATGTTCTTGTTAAATTTTAGGCATTAAATGTTCCCTACACGAATTCATTCTCATTATTTAGAACTGAATTTTTATTTAATGCCTTAGCTGGTTCCCTCTTCTATTGAGTGAAAAATGTGTTGTTAGAGTTCTTTAGAAATTCATTAAACATATTTAATTGCTGATGCGAGATGGCTTATCTCAGCAGTGCACCATTATGAAGTAAGACATATAGAGACGAGACAGGAGAAAATTTGCAGATTCATAGCCTGGAGCTCTTGAAAATTAATATATTTGCAGACTAGTTTAAAGGGGCATTATCAGTTTTTTTTTGGCCAAAAAGTGCATTTTTGAGATTGTTGGATGGTGTACACCTTTGAAGTTGTTAGCTTTGAGCAGAGCAATAGAACCGCAAAATAAGTTTTTTTGTGATTTTATTACAAATCACCAATTGTCACCGTTGTCTGCCAGATATTCCCTGAAATTAGGAACAGTGTCTTAACTATTTTTAATTAGTATTTGTAAAATACTTTGTTATTTAACACAGCTAAGCACACAACTGTTTTTGCAGAGCTGCTGTTGCTAATTTCTGAATAAATACTTTTTTTGTTATTAAAGAATGTCTCTTAGGTGTCAGTACACACAGTGAACTCTCATTTGCCAGGTATCAAGAAGATTCTGAAGCAGGAATCAAAGCAGAAAATATACAATGGACTGCAGGGATACTGACCGCACCTCTAATCTAGTACTTCATCATTTAGTGCAGCCTTACCGTCATCAGGGAGCGTTCAGACGCACTTTACACCAGCATGTACACCACCGAATTGTTCTGCTGGCCGTGGTTATGTGGTCACTATCAACACTGTTGAATAGTGTGGAGAAGTAATCCAGTGTCGCGGTCACGTTTCATTAAGTATCGTATGTCTGATTGATACAGTAGTGGTCAGCACGTGGCTGCAAATACGATGCAATATTTGCTTTATGAACAAAGCATTTCAATGTACAGTAATTGTCCGTAGTTTGTAATCACCCTGATTGACCATTACAAAGTGCTTTAGTGAACTGGTATTGTACTACAGTCAATTTTGTCACGTACAACTTTGCATATGTGTTATGGCCCACAGTTTACATACTCAGATTATCGTGTACAGTTCCATGTATAAGTTTTTAACTCGAAAAGTTGTTTAAAGCACCTGTCTGCTCACTACACCAAGTCATATATGACTGTTGTATAAGAAAAATTGACTTTAGTGAACACTGTGCGTGCGACTTTTAATGAAACAGGACCTTGGCTCATAGGTACGGAGTACGAATTTTAAAATCAGTGCATACATTAACAAAGAGATTGTATTAGTCGACGTTTCAGTTTATTATCACTATGAAACCATTCTCAAAACAATAATCCAGTCTGACAGGTAACACAGGAGAACAGTCTGCACTGGTACACATCAAAATGCATTGCGAGGAGAGGGACCAGAAATCAAAACAGTTCGAGCTCAAATGAACCAATGTTTCTATTCAAGTAGTGCTCAGCGTGATTCAACCATATATGCGTAGCCTTCTTTATGAGGTGCCTGAGGGTGATCCAAGATCTGAACACCAGAGNTCTGATTGATACAGTAGTGGTCAGCACGTGGCTGCAAATACGATGCAATATTTGCTTTATGAACAAAGCATTTCAATGTACAGTAATTGTCCGTAGTTTGTAATCACCCTGATTGACCATTACAAAGTGCTTTAGTGAACTGGTATTGTACTACAGTCAATTTTGTCACGTACAACTTTGCATATGTGTTATGGCCCACAGTTTACATACTCAGATTATCGTGTACAGTTCCATGTATAAGTTTTTAACTCGAAAAGTTGTTTAAAGCACCTGTCTGCTCACTACACCAAGTCATATATGACTGTTGTATAAGAAAAATTGACTTTAGTGAACACTGTGCGTGCGACTTTTAATGAAACAGGACCTTGGCTCATAGATAATGAGTATGAATTTTAAAGTCAGTGCATACATTAACAAAGAGATTGTATTAGTCAACGTTTCAGTTTATTGTCACTATAAAACCATTCTCAAGACAATAATCCAGTCAGGTAACACAGGAGAACAGTCTGCACTGGTACAAATCAAAATGCATTGCGAGGAGAGGGACCAGAAATCAAAACAGTTGGAGCTCAAATGAACCAATGTTTCTATTCAAATAGTGCTCAGCGTGATTCAACTATATATGCTTAGCCTTCTTTATGAGGTGCCTGAGGGTGATCCAAGATCTGAACACCAGAGTAATCGTTAGTATGACCAGTGACCAATGAATGATTAAGAACAGCACTGTGTGTGTCTTTACAGTGTTCTTTGACTCTCAGGATCAGTCTCATGAATGGTTTAGAGATAATGAACCGAAACGTCAACTAATACAATCGCTTTGTTTATGAATGCACTGATATTTAAGTTCGCACCTTATCCCACCTGTGCCCGATATGTTTATTAAGGAATTGACAGACACGATGTCCAGTGTTTTGAGTTGAGCATGGAGTATGTTTACTAGTCGTGACCACACCTGTCCAGCTTCTGAAGTAATTCTCTTCTGATTTTATGTCGCGTGAATTTTTGTTGCTCACCTTTGAACTCACCTGCCTGTTGCAACTGGCTATTGGTATAGTAGTAAATAATGACAAATAGTTGGTGATATTATTTGTCATGACTGTGATTTATTCAGTGTTATTAGACCCCAAACCCCTTTTCACAGAAATAAACACACACACACTTACACACACATTGGTTTAAACAAGAAGCAGATGAGAAAAAAGCTCTATTATTGTTATGCATGGCATTTTAAAAGTCGACGTAGAATAGTCTAGGGAGAAAACATTCTTACCTCGGTCATTGTTGTGTGTACTAGTGTCCTCACAATGCTGTGCGTACGAGTCCCAACAGTTAGTTAACGAACATGTTCCTGATTGTCCTACACAATGTATGTTCAATGATTTGAATTGAATTTAAATTTCATTATCACAGATTATGTAAGCAGCTTAAGTAAATTTAAAAGCCGGTTTGTTTTGGAGTGCTGCAACATGTTGAAGATGGTTCATTATGTTCATAAGCTCACCAGATGTACTCATTTTAGTCAAGCTCTACAAAATTGCTTTGTTTTCTTCCTGTGTTTTATTGACCAAAATGTTGTGAAATTCTGATTGTTAACGCTGACGATTAACCACTTTCTTTCCGCGTGCATTGTGTATACTTCTGAAATTAAATAGATGATCCTTGATTTTGACAATCTGTCTGAATGTTGTTTGTCAAGCACACGGACATAGCTTAGTCATTTTGAACACCTTCAGTTGGGAATCTTCTTGTCAGTTTTTGGTGTAGTTAGTGTGGTCTTCACCATAAGAGAGATTAGCAGTGGCTTGTTGAAAAATTGCCTTAGGTTGTTAATTCAAACCTCTTTGAAAAAACAAAGTTTGTTATACAGGAACCTGGGCTGGGTTATTAACTTATCTGACGGATATATTTGACTTGCACAGCGTCAATACACCGTGCATTGTAACCAGATTCAATTATTGTTCTACACAACTGTGACATGTATAGCTCAAAATTGTTTTATTTTTATTTATGGTAGATGTTTTGTAGTATTCTCATCTGTTGCTATCATTTGTTTCTTTCTGAGGGTGAGTTCTGTATTCACGGTCTATTTTATGTACAATGTTCGAATGTGTTCCGTGTTGAAGCGGAGATGTTGTAATGCGTTTATGAGTAGTCTGTCTCTAACACTTGGCTTATGAATAAGCTATGTATCTAGATGGGCATTATCATTAATCCAGGTGAATTACTAGATGAGAAAAATTATAAATCCCAACTTCTGGAACTTTAATATAGTTTTCCCCTTTGTTGCAGAGCTGCTTTACTATCTCTTTTTGGAATTTATGACTGACTAGTATCCGGGAAAATTGCCCTGCAGTTGTTGTCTTTGAACACCAGCAGAGGGCTACACAATTTTTATGAAAGCCAGTCAGTCATCAATCCCTCATAAGAAATCAAGCCAGAAACATTGGGAAAACTATATCACAGTAAATTCCATAATTTATGATTTTTTTGCATCAAGCTCCATATCTGTTATTTTGTATATGTACAGTATAATACTGTTTGTTAACATCTCAGTCCACATGCCATGTATCGGGCGCATCCAAGAATGCTAGTCACATGCAAGTGAAAGCGAGTATTTTCAGGCTCGGCTCATATTGATCACATGGAGATATCTCAGCTAAATCTCCTTCAGCTTGTGAAAACTGGTCTTTTTGAATGTACCATAGGGCTTTGTTACTTCTCTCAAATGTTAATTGTGGATATTTTTAATAATTATTATTTAAATGTAAACGAATTTTTCATTTATCCATGACAGTTGAAAAATGTGCTAAAATTTTCTCTGAATGCTTTCTAGTTACATATTCAATACAACTTTGTCTTCTCACTCATATGAATGCTATGGTGCGCAAAACTGACTGTTTATTAGCGTTTTTTTTTTTTTTGTTAAATGGCTATTTGTTCAAAATGATTTAATGAGTAAAATGTAAATTTGAAACCAGGTCGGGTATGCTGGCACAAACTTGTCCAACCAGACATATCTAAAGAGTGTCCATGGGTTCTCGTTCCATCTACATAGAAGTCTTATTCTGAAATTTTGAATAGCGAATTGATGCCAAGATATGACTACTTTATTCTAAACAATGAATCAATACTTATATAAACAAAATTTGTAATTGTGCATAATGTGCGTTCATGATTGATCCACGTGTCAACAGCATTAACACATTTACTTTTAATTCCCTATCCCTATAAAACGCCCAGATACAACATGGCCCACTACACATCCCTCGAGATTTTATCTCAGAATTCCAGTCCATCCAACAATGACACAACGTGTTAAAATTCTTCCTCTGCCTTTCACCTCTCCAGTTGAGACTTCTCTATTGAATCTTCCACAGTTTTTTTCAGAACAGAGATTACTCCCCTTGGGTCATCACTCTTCATGATGGCTGACCCGGACACTATCATATTGGCCCCAGCCTGTAATACATACCCAATCACGCAACCTTATAAAATGGACAAAGTTCGTTTCCGCTTCACATTAAAGAAATCTCAATAAGTGCATTCTCCATCTTTTCACTTTAAATAATGGATCTCTAGTAATTATTTTCAGAATGGCATTGAAGTGAATCTCAAATAAAACAATACCAATTGTGGTGCGATATTTTGCATGACTTGGATCAACTAAAAAATTTTGCTCCAAAATGCAAACCCCAAAATATATTTGCACGGTTGTGGACGCGTTAAAAGGAAATGGGTGCACGATGAAACAACAGCATTGACATTCATACATACTGTATGCCTCAAATTCAGTGAAAAGTGAATGGGTACTTGGCATGTATAGAGATGTCATTTCCAGCACAGTTTCAGACAGCTGAACAGGGTTGCCAACCGATATGCATTACATTTAGGCTTTAATGAGTTAACTTTTAAAAATTCATCAGTTAGGAACTGTTGGTTTTTAAGTAGCAGATCTGCTAACTTAGCAAACAATACAAACCTCAATTTGTAAGTCATACCTCAACTAAAAGTCATAATACGCTGTTAGGATTTTGCTTTAAAATGCTTTTTAGTAATTTTTGCGTTCTGAGCAATATATGAAAAACACTTGTTTTTTTTAAAAAAAATGCGTTGTGTTTTGCGAGTTCATTTGGCATAAAACCTGAACTAAGTGAATAATCAAAAGTTCCTAAACAGTATTTTTGAGACATATTGTAAATTTTCAGTTAAAGAAGTAAAATAGGCTGGGAAGTTATTTTGCTATAAATTTACCTTTCATGCGCATGAAAATTTGACTTAAAAAACGCAACAGTAAAAAGCATTTTTTTAGAATCCTCGGTCTTTCTCCTTTCAGAATATACATACTTTTAATGGTTGGCAACTAAAGCAGTTTCTTTCGATATCTGATTTAGTCTAAGAGTTGAGGTGATTAAAGTCCTAGACAACCACTTATCTATAGCTCACCTTGGCACACACATGTATATTTGAAGGTCCTACACCACCGTCAACTTCTATATCCAAAGTCTTGAATCTCTGTCGAAGATACTGAACCTGAAAGTGAGTCACAGTGGAGGTATCTATAATTTCATGAATTAGTACTGTATCTAATAATATTCCAATAAGACTGCAACCAGAAGTGTTCGCTTGAGTGACACAAGATTAAAAAATATTTCAATACATATTTGACTTGAATATACTTTCCTCAATATTACCACATGGATAAACTTTGCTACACAAGTAACAAATGTGCCAAAACACGTTTGTGAAGACAGAAATTGGTCACGGTTTGCATTGAAATAGTTAACGATGAAATTAGCGAAAGATCGAGGCTGCCTTTCGTTCAATACTTAATGACAATTACACCTTCCTAACAGAACACACGAATGCCATTTTGACCAGGAATTTTCCTTCAACCACACCCAGGGGATTCAGCAACCACAAACTTGGGTACCTATTAGTGTGCTACAGAATGAGTGATAGTCTCAGTATTAAGGCCTTGGCATGTTACGCGCATTACATGCTTGGGGTATAATTTTGCCTTAAAGGGAGGGATTTTTATGAATTTCAGGGTGCCAAAACATGTAATTCCAAATCGCTCTTTTGGGGGTATTCAGAAACTCTTACCATGGGCTGTGAAATCCCAAGAAATGGCATCACCTTGGAATAACAGACGTAATATCCTCTTGGAAAATAGGCTAATTTTATCTACTTACGGAAGCAAAATTAAGACCGCCCCATATTTTGGAGGATTCACTAATTAATAGGATGCTGTTTTGGAAATGTTCACTTTATTACGATCATGATTTGAAGGGGTACACTTTGAACAAGGGTGAGATTTCGGAGTCCCTAATACACTGTTGAAGGTTCTTTTTCAAACTCCCTTGATGAAACATGGGTACCCAAGTTGCTGCCCCTGACAAGGCCATTATACAAACCAACCTTTGGCATCATGTCTTCCATAAATTTCTGTCCTCCAAATCCAGGTTCCACTGTCATGATGAGAACCATGTCTGCCATTTCTACATATGGAAGGACTATGTCTACAGGAGTTTTAGGCTTAATTCCAAGACCTGCCTAAAATTTTAAGACAATAAAGCATAGAAAACAAATCAAGTCTCACATTTGGAAGTTGATATCAGATATAGGAAAACACAAATCAGATCCAACTATATTATTTTCCAATTGAATTGTGACCAATATGTGACAAAGCATATGATGCATCTGGAAATGACACACACAGTCTGTTTCACCTAGCACGTTCAATACAAATGTTTTTCTTCAACAAAATACAACGTATACAGCACACGCCATAAGTATTCAGACAAAATGAATCATCATAACGGCTGGACAGAGGCCAAATTCATCGTCAGAGTGGTATTTCTCTTGACTTAGAATGAAGGGGAGATAACAAGAAAGTTTGAAAGGTGGCTAATCTGTAATCATAACTTTGCCATCAGAACAGTAATTATCAGTCATTTTTGCTATTAACGAATTAGAGCATTACACATGTATAAACCACCTTTACAAAAGCCTGTCCCAGACACCTTTCAACACAAAATGTTCTCAGAAAAAAAAATGTTTTTAGCATCAGCATCGTTTTTAAAAGACCTCAATTATTTGTGATAAAAACCTTCATTCCTGCTTCCTGAATTTTCCTTATAAGTTGCTCTGGATCATTTGTTGCCTCCATGTGGAATGTGTATTGGTTTGCCCCAGCATCAGCCATTCCTTCGACCCACTGAAAGAAAAGCAGAATGTGAAAAAATTGTGCTTTTCATAATCGAGAGTTAAGACAACGTGAGCTTCTCATACAATGACTCAAAAGTGCATGGCATTAATCACAAATCAAATAACTTTAAAAGCTCTCACGTTGTACAGTGCTTCAAAATCCTTCTTCAGATAACGACAAATGTCCACGGTCCACCAGAGGGTAACAAAAATGTATAGACACCCTCTCACCTCCTATTGCTGTACATAATGTTTCGATCAGTTCCACTGTGATTCAAACTCACCAGTTCAGCATCATGCAGCGTAATGACATTTTCCTATGACCTATTTTGGTAAGTTGCGCTTAGTGAGAAAGCATACCACATACTTAAACAGCCAGGGTTGTGATGGGGTTTCGGTTTCAATACATCAGTTTCCCTAATGGGAAAGCAACACAAAATCAGTCAGCAAAAGAAAAAAGTGGATGATATGTGGTCATCTATTAAGGGTAAGTCTACTCATTAAGGGTAAGTCTACTCATTTATGATCTGATGTTAAGTATCTCACACTCTTTGAACGAACACCGAGTGTTCACTGGCGTTATGAAGTCAATACTCCAGATAAAATAAAACTCTCTCTAAAACACTAGTCAACATGCAATTGCTCTTTGGCCAAATGGGTTATGCGCCTGCCTTTGCTGCCGAGGATGACGGATTCAATTCCTAGCAGTACCAGCATTTAACACGTTTTTCTGTACACTGTCACTGACGTATAAAAAAACAATAAATGAACAGAAACTGTGGAGAAAAATATATCCTATGCACTTGCCCACAACTGATACAAACCGTTCTATAGACACAATTTCGTTTCTTATGCTGAGCTTACCTGCTCAGGCTGTGCAACCATCATGTGCATATCAAAGAAAACATTTTTAGCAAGTTTGGGTCGTAAACACTTCACCACAGGGTGCCCAAAAGTAAGATTCGGTACAAAGTGTCCATCCATGACATCAAGATGAAGGTAATCTGCACCAGCGTCCATCATGCGTTGACATTCTGACGCTAAACAAGACAAATCTGAGTTTAAAATGCTTGGCCCGATTTTCGCACAAGTCATGATTCGTATCGTTGCCAGCCAGTGCTGACGACCTTCACCTTCATCGAAAAGTGCGTATTGACGGCAAAAATATTTTCGCATAAAAATCCTTTTGATAAAGTTGGTCGTGTTTTGAATAAGAACAAATGTATCAATGCATATTTTGTGTTAAAGGTTTAAGCCTACCAATTTTACAAATTTACACGCAAAAAAATCCTTTAAAACAATTTCCAGTGGCTTGTGCTTCGAAATTAGTGTGAAAATGAAACTTTAGATATCCGGCGGAGCGCTAAAATCGAAGTTGTCCGAACAATTTGGTCTTGCTTATTTTTCACAAGAATTCCTGGAATGGGAATGTAAAGATGACTTCGCCAAAAGAAGATGAAGAGCGTGACCGTCGAATACTTACTCTTGCCGCAGAAGTGGCGGAAGCCAGAGACCATAATGTGCCTAATTTACTTCTCGGGCTGCAAGGTTCAAATCAATTTCTATAACAATGTGTTTTAAGTGTGTTTGATTTTAATAATTGAACTAGTGTTTTAACGTTTTCACCAGCTATTGCCATGCTATTGAAAAATAGGGTGTAGACTAGTCTTTCATGTCCGGAATGCAATGTAAATGAGACATACCTTAGTTCCAATATACCAACCTGTTCAAGAGTTGCCAGTGAAAATCCTGCAATTCCTGTCTATTTTTGTGGGGGAAATACGATGGTTCCTCTGAACTTGATAAATAAACCCTGGACTGTTTGCTAGTCATGTGTAAATCATATCTGTTTTTGGACTATACAACAGAAAAAATGTTGCAACTGCTCCAAATATTGATATTTATCAAGGGCACCACTTTTGCCATTTCCAAGTTCTTATTTTATTCTAAAGTCTTATATCCACTCTTGCTTTTCATTACAACATTGTTACATTGAGCTTCGTTTGCTTTTTATTTTTGCTGCTTGGATGGTTATGATGATGATGTCACAGAACTGATAACTGCATGCGGATAATGGGCTCAGAGAATCAAATTAAGGAAGGCATGTGTGCACCCCGGCCAGGGGGGCTCGGGGGGGGGGCTCGAATTTGGCGAATTGGGCAAAAAGGTCCATCTCAGAGAAACAAAAAGTCTGAAAAAATGAGAGAAAAGTCCACTAAAAAGGCACAGATACACAGTCCTCCTGCCTTTTTGTTGGTAAAAGGTCCGTTTCAAGGGAGAGACAGTACCCTCTCACCTCCTGCTGTAGTAGAAGTCAGAAATTCGAGCCCACCACCCATATTAAAGGCTGGGTGCGCGCATGAAACGTGACAACTCTCTGTTGCAAGAATTGTCCTTAAGGCTAATTAAAGAATGTTTATTCACTATAAGTAAATACTGTAATGATAAATACCACTCCACATGTTAGACTCATTTGCTTGTCGTTGTCACGAAAGCTTTGAACCCTTTAAAATCATATGTCTTGTTAGAGTAGTTTTAATCCTCTTGTCCTTTTGGAAACATTAACATTCAGTGGTCCTGGATTTTGAGAACCAGTTTCTTCTGCTAAATAGCATGCATCAAACTAGTTCTTAATATTTTTAACCACTGTAGGTAGCTTTAGAGCCCTTATTTTGATTCGCTGTATAATTTTGTGTCCAGATATTTTGAGCGAAGTACTCCCTGGTAGCAAGAAGATGATGCAGATCAAACTGGAGATCTGGAAGTATGACCTCATCCATGTGTTGATTCTGGTGTTGAAACAAGACTTTGACAGAGTCATAGCAACATGGACCACTGCTGGACGGCTGGCATCGTTGTTAAGGTATACTATGACTGACTAAGAGTCATAGCAACATGGACCACTGCTGGATGGCTGGTATCGTTGTTAAGGTATAGTATGACTGACTACGAGTCATAGCAACATGGACCACTGCTGGATGGCTGGCATCGTTGTTAAGGTATACTATGACTGACTAAGAGTCATAGCAACATGGACCACTGCTGGATGGCTGGTATCGTTGTTAAGGTATAGTATGACTGACTAAGCGTCATAGCAACATGGACCACTGCTGGATGGCTGG
>NMRA01000194.1:677916-703955 GCA_002633005.1 Phoronis australis | reverse complement strand
CCAGGGGGGCTCGGGGGGGGGGCTCGAATTTGGCGAATTGGGCAAAAAGGTCCATCTCAGAGAAACAAAAAGTCTGAAAAAATGAGACAAAAGTCCACTAAAAAGGCACAGACACACAGTCCTGCTTTTTTTGTTGTTAAAAGGTCCATTTCAAGGGAGAGACACCCTCTCACCTCCCATTGTAGTAGAAGTCAGAAATTCGAGCCCCCCCATATTAAAGGCTGGGTGTGCGCATGAAACGTGACAACTCTTTGTGTTGCAAGAATTGTCCTTAAGGCTAATTAAAGAATGTTTATTCACTATAAGTAAATACTGTAATGATAAATACCACACCACATGTTAGACTCATTTGCCTGGCGTTGTCACGAAAGCTTTGAACCCTTTAAAATCATATGTCTTGTTAGTGTAGTTTTAATCCTCTTGTCCTTTTGGAAATATTAACATTCAGTGGTCATGGATTTTGAGAACCAGTTTCTTCTGCTAAATAGCATGCATCAAACTGATTCTTAATATTTTTAACCACTGTAGGTTACTAAGCTTTAGAGTCCTTATTTTGATTCGCTGTATAATTTTGTGTCCAGATATTTTGAGCGAGGTACTCCCTGGTAGCAAAAAGATGATGCAGATCAAACTGGAGATTTGGAAGTATGACCTCATCCATGTGTTGATTCTGGTGTTGAAGCAAGACTTTGACAGAGTCATAGCAACATGGACCACTGCTGGACGGCTGGCATCGTTGTTAAGGTATAGTATGACTGACTAAGGTTCGTACCAACATGGACCACTGCTGGACAGCAGGCATAATTGTTAAGGTATAGTATGAGTGACTAAGAGCCATAGCAATGTGGACCACTGCTGGACGGCTGGCATCGTTGTTAAGGTATAGTATGACTGACTAAGAGTCATAGCAACGTGGACCACTGCTGGACGGCTGGCATCGTTGTTAAGGTATAGTATGACTGACTAAGAGTCATAGCAACATGGACCACTGCTGGATGGCTGGCATCGTTGTTAAGGTATAGTATGACTGACTAGGAGTCATAGCAAAATCGACCACTGCTGGACTGGTGGCTTGTTAAGGTATAGTATGACTGACCATGTATTGTACTTTCTGCAGAATATAGATCCCATTATTATTCATGTGACATTGCTAGAAAATTAGAAAATTGTTTTGTTTCTTCATGCAATCATTTGGGTTTGTAACTTCAGTTGTAAAAGATCCATTAACAGCTGCTGTTAGGAACTGGATGATCGCGACGTGTAAAGGTCCTCTAAAAGTGGATTTGTGTCTGAACAAGAAACGTGGTATTTTATTCCTTTGTTTCCTTACCTTCAACTGTTAAATTTTCTTACACGATACGGATTGTTCAAAGAAAGTATTCATTGTAGGGTGATTATACACTTTTTAGACAGACAATAATTTTTATTACTTTTAATACAATGATTATTTTGAAACAGACAATCAATTGCTCAGATGTTATGAATAATGATTCACTATCAGTTTCCTTTACTTCCAGTACAAGTTGTGTTGGTATTGACCCTGAAGAATCTCACGAGTTCTACGGCCTGTGTTTGCCTGATGCTACTGAAAACATTCTGATGTTATCGAGGAAAATCCAGGCAAAATATTTACAAACACCAATGGTATATTTTCTCCTGACTAATTACTCACTGAATTGCTGGACATGAAAATCTGGCTAAGTCTAAATTACGATTAAGTTTGTTTCTCATCATGCTTTTTGTATTCCATGTGCGTAACTCGAAGCATTGTATTTGAAATCTCGAGCCTGTTTCATGACAGAAATTTTGTCTGACGCTCCCCTTGCACAGTTTCTGAAAAACTTTTGCCAAGTAATTATGAGTGTATCACTGACAGTGAAAGAAATAATTTGTAGAAATTATCTGTCAGTAACTAGCAGTTTTGTGTAATGTTCTTAAAGACTGGGCTGTTGCTTGATTCATTGAGATTTTATTATTTTTATTAAGAAATTGTTATGTGGACCAAATTTCAGTCTTAAACCTTAAGTCGCTTTTTATGAAACAGACACTTGTTATAAACTGAATACTTCGAATGTTATGAGTTGTTGTTGCTACGAAAATGAGAGCACACTGTGCAAGAAAAGTGGTAAAATTTAAATATTTTAACCACTGACCTTTCCATCTGAAATAATGGCATCAACTGTTAAGTATACGCACATTTCACAACTCTAAACATTTTATTTGCAGTCTATCAAAATAATTACCCCTTTTCTCTTTTGTAAAAGTGAAATTTTGGAATTACTTTGCCTGTTGTAGAGTGCTTCTGACATCAAAGAGGAGCTGTTGGATAATTTCCGTTCAGTTCTGGACAGTTTGAACACATTGTTCAGAGGGCACACTTTTTTGACAGTCAATGGTAAGTATGTTTTATCCAAAGGAAAATTTGTGTCGTCAATATGCGCAAAATGTTAATTTTCAAATTCAGTTCTGTGTAAACTGTGCAAGCGAGGAAGTTTCATCTGCATTGTGTGACTGGAAATGTCAGTGGTAATGGACTTATTTCTGCATTGATATATTTTGGGTACTGCTAGTGTTTTAACAAAATGGTGTTCACCAGTTGCTAGACATTAACCAGAAGCATTGCTCACACACGCACATCTTCTCAATATGTGTAAACACAGGGATACACATTACCTTTGGCCTTTTACAAATAACAAATGAATACACCGATGCATATCCTGGAACATAGATTTGTGGTAATGTAAATCGTCTATTCTAATTTCAAGACAAAGTAACGCGGGCAGTCACCTGCTTACTTCGCTGACAGTTGATACTGGATGTGCGTTATCTGTTTACACTCAAATACGCTACTTGTTTACTTGCATCTATTTGCTCTGTCTTTTCAAAATGCTACTAAAATGAAGTGATCTTCATAGATCACGAGGAGACTTCATCTACTGGCATATCGTATAAGACACCAGGCCACCTGCTTGGTATTTTTTACTGGTGGCGCTATCCATTGTGTATATGACATCTCACATTGTCTGTAAAATGTGAATGTTTCTGTTTACAGTGTTGCGATCTCAGTGGCTGCTTCAGCTGTTGTTAACGGATGATGTGGAGACAGCCTTATCCACCTTGAACCTGATGCAGAATCTGATGAGAGTAAATCCGTATGTGAATACAGTTTCTTCAGAAATCACCAACTTAAACATTATATTTTATATTCTTTGTCCATTTATTTGTTCATTGTGCTTCCACATGTGGACGCATATTGTCGTCATATCTGTGCGGGGATCCAGTGTCTGCCTCTCTATTTCTGAAACCCTGGAGGAATCTTTGTGAAATTTTGCAGACGTATTTTTATCACAAAGAGAATAGCATGCACCAACTTTCAGGGGGAAGCAATACTACTATTCCCCCTAGTGTCAATTTCAGCATTTGCACCCTTCTCTATGTCTACTAAGTTCCTATAGATGTGGATGAAATTTGACAAAAGTGATTGTATTATCCCAAACACATCACTCACCCTTTTTCAGACAGTGCCCTGTGTTGGCAGTCTTGAAAATTTAGTGTCCATTTTTAGTGTCCACCTCTCTATCTGGTAAGCAGCTTCAATGATCATCATAAAATTTTGCACGTGCCGTTGTTGTTGAGAGCATAGCTGTCTTTGATTTTCTGACAGCATCTGACCACTGTGATGCTCTCTAATAGTTTTCTTTGAGTCTGCCTCAATGTCTAGTCAAGTTCCTTGATAAATCTATAGTTAATGAAATGTGACAGGTGTATTCCTATAAATGAGAGGATGTCATGTACCCAGACTGTATTGGTCTCTGTTGCACTGCTCTGTGGCAATTTTGCTGCTTTGGGTTCTTTTTTAGTGTCTATCTCTGTCTGTCGAAGCCCTGTGGACAATCAACACAAGATTCCGCTGTTGAGGTCCAATTAGGGAGGGCATGCCAGACATCAATTATCAGATGGATTTGATCATTTCTCTGCCCTGTATTGACATCAAGTTTGTCTCTCTTTGCATCTACCTTTAATATAAGCCAATTGGTCTTCAAATTTCACAAATATGTTCTTATCAAGAAAAGAACGGTTCTTGCTTATTTTTAAAGGCATCTGATCGCCATTGCTCCCCCTAGTGACTGTTTAATTTTTCACGCCAGTCTGTCAATAAAAGTTTGTTTTGCAAAAATCTGGGTAATGCGCGTCTGACTTGTGCTAGTTTTACTGTTGTGATAAAACACTGGCATAGACTGCGAGTGAGAACTAATTCTTCTCTGTTGTTATGTTTACAGTGACGTGATCACCAGTCTTGATGAAAAAGTCATCAATAATATACTGGATGAAATCATATACAAACTCACATCTTCCCACGACATCAATATTGGAAGGTAAGGTCATCAAAGTGAAGTTGGTGAGGTAATGTCAAGTAAAAGTAATTGAAACTTATGTCAGTTGTGTGGAAAAAGGGGAAAATTTGTTTCTTGATGAAATGCAGTTTTAGTTGTTTGATGCTGGTTATAGTCTAAAGACGTTACGACGGACATTCCCGTACTCATGAATGTTTTCCGCAACCAAAGTTTACTGTAACCAAAGGTACGATTATACAGTAGTTAGGTGGCTTGGGAATTGAGAATGAAGTGTTACAGTTAAGAGAAATATACAGTTATAAGCTAGATTTGTTGAATGCTGATTTGCTGTAGAAAGAAAGTCCAGCGTGTCTGTGTGAGTGTTCCCATGCGCACATGTTTGTGCATGTGTGTGTGCGTGCGTGCGTGTGTGGGTGCGTGCCCTGGAAAGCTCATTGATTCAGAATGTTTGTCTTTATAATTCTATATCTACTCTGATAAACTGATTTAAAGTTTTCTGAAAAAATTATGTTTCACTGGAATGTGATGTCAATATAATGTCATGCTTGTTTTCAGCTCTGCCACCAGGACAGTGCTGTACATGTGCGAATCAAAACAGGATGTTGTGGACATGCTGGGATCTCGATATAAGTATGCTGAACTCTTGTATAAAGTGTCTTGTCATTTGTTTATAAATGCTCACATTCAGTTTTATGCAATTATAATTCTGCTTACTTTCACATTCAGTGCCTCTTTTTAATCTGGAATTCACAGTAAACCTATTGGAATGCAATGACTCAATTCTGTGCACGTTGCAGTTTTTAAGGATGTGGTTCATAGTTGTCTTCTGTGGCTTCATCAGCTGCTGCAAACGTGATATTAATTTAAAAATTCCTGTTTTGCATTTTAGTCATTTTGACCTGGCATGTTTCATGAAAAGTTTATTATGCTAGAAATTTGGTAGTACACTCCACATAACTATTTCAGAAAATTAATTAAATCTCACTTGAGCAAGAGCACAAAGTCTCTGAGAATGTTCGCATAAGTGCTAGTTTCTGAGATAATGTGACGCACTGGTAATTACCTGGCTGAACTGGTAATTACCTGGCTGCACTGGTAATTACCTGGCTGCACTGGTAATTACCTGGCTGCACTGGTAATTACCTGGCTGCACTGGTAATTACCTGTCTGAAGCGGGAGTGTAAGTCAGAACTGATTTCTGAAGTTTCACGTCACTTTCATGAAACAGACCTGTGAGGCCAGTTTCATGAATTTTTTGTCTTGACTTATACTTAGCCACGTTTTATGAAATTTCTTGAGGCCAAAATTAAGATTAAAATTAGTCAAAGCTAAGACTGAAAGTTAGCCTGTTATGTAGTGGGCTTAAGATTGGACTTTTGATCTAAATGACCAAAATTTATGACTCTCATCACTTACAAACTATAGAGGATCGATCAAATCTATTATATTTTTCACAATCAAATGTCCCTAAACAATCGTCAAATTAAAGATTGTCTGCTTTTGATTTGAGAACTGACAAAGCAGCGTAGACTGGTAGAGACAATGAACTACAACTTACCTGCACATGTGAATGATATTTTCCAACCATATCAGGGTATTCTCACATAAACTAGACCCGAATCGTATCCAAATTGTTGTAAATAAACCCCCAGTTAGAGTTTCAAGACTAAGATCATTCTTGAAATGGTATTTCACACATCACATCACTTAGCTTAATAGTGAATTCGCAACAGATGGCTAATGGGTAGTTTGTATGATCACCTATGTCAGAACCCACAACAATTGCTGTCTAAGTTAAGACAGAAGACCAAAAACAAACATTGTGTTCGGTGAATGGACTTTTCTAAGTTTTTGCCTTCGGTCTTAACATAGCCTGATTTTCAGTCTTAAACTTAGACAAAATGTTGACCTTCAGTATTAAGTGGTTTTTCATGGAACATACCTCATATCCAACTATTTGTTGTATGAAACTATTCATCCTAACTCTTGCTGTATGAAGCTATTCATCCCTCAATTCTTGGTTTTACTCAAAAAGTGGCCAATATGGTTCTACTCAGTTACATATCTTGTGACTCTACTTACACTTTTGCTTTTCAATTATCTGCCATCATCATCAGAAGTCACAAGACATCGTTTGAGATGGCAGTATGATGACGTTTACATTTACTCTGATATCTTGTCGCACGACATAATATTTATTTATAAGAAATTAGTGCATTGCTAGACCTACCATTTCCGATATCACAATGTCTCAATTCTCAAAGTAATATTTGACAGCATCATTAACCAAATGCACTCTGTTGCAGAGGTCTGAGGCCATTATTAAGCCGGTGGACTGGTAAGGGGTTTGGAGCGGACTTGAAGAAGCTTTTGTCCTTACTCGACGCGGGAACACACAAACGTGTGGAGATGGAGGTGGGGTAAAATGGTGATAATCTGGTTAATTGTTCTTGATAGATGTCTCTTGTTAGAGAGATCTTCATCAAAGTATACATGTCATGCTCTTTATTATATTTAGGGAAAGCGATTCATTTAAGTTCAAGGGGAACGAAACTTTTACCACAGGCCACAGAACTCTACTTGCTCTGAAGCGGCAAAACTTATGGCTCTCTAGAAAACACCATAAACTATGAAAACTCTTACCATGCTCAAAAAATTTTACCGCAAAATCTGACATACTACCACAATCAAATAAGGCATTGTGCAAACTTCCATGGACTGTCTTGCAGTCTGGAAGAGAATTTTTTAATATATTTTGGAGATAAAACACATATTGTCGTCTTGCAATGAGTTGAAAATTTGCTAAGTATCTCTCATCTTTGCCTTAATGAAAACTTGAAAGTCCATGTCACAAGCCAATCGGTTTAGGTCTTTAACTGCAACACACGGAAACAGGGGCGCTCACTTTGGTCATTGGACTGAAGGAGTACCTGTGTGGGGTTTTGTGTTAAGGATGCGACCCATCTTAAGAGTTTGTGTCACCGTCTGAAGTTTATATTATATTGTGTCATGCTGAACATATATGTTCACGAAATCAACAACGGATTTAAAACTTGACATGTTTCAGTGACACCGAAACATGTCAAGTTTTAAATCCGTTGTTGTTTTCGTGAACATCTGCTGTTACTTGCTATCATGGTGAACATATATGGCTTTTTGGTGGTAATGAGTTTCTGAGAAGTACTCTGCCAATATTTCGAGAAATTCTTTTTGCATTGTTTTCACATTGTACAGGAATCTAGTTTGTCAGTTTGTGAGTGACACATTCAGGGCAGGTGTTCTTGGCAAAGACAAGTCTGTATGTTTGCCAAATATCAGGAAAACCACTTACATTTTTGATAATATAAAGCTATTTTCCTTTCAAATGCTACTCTTTTATTGAATGCATTTTTCACAGTCCCGTTGTTGTCTAGATTATGCTCTGTATTAAGAATTGATAACTTAATTCTTTTAGCGACTTCATCGTGCAGCGACCACTATTCAGGCATTGTTCAGAAGTTTCAGAACCAGACAGATGTTAAAGAAGGCTAATCACGGAATAGCAAAACTGCAGAAAACGTTTAGGTGGGGTGTCACCGTTCATTAGTTGGCTGATGTAGTTTGCTGATGTTTTTAGGCTTATGTCCCTTAAATTAAGAATAAAACTGTTTTAATACGTCTGGAAGAACACATTCTGGAAATCTTATTTTGCAGCTTATAGTTGCCTTAATACGCCTTTCAACGCAAATAAATGTATTCTTCAGCGTTCACTAAATCATGAATATAAGCCATGGATGCGTTTCATTTTTCCTCGATAGCAGCAGTTCCATGAACTTGCTTGTTGTCGTTTTTCACTGCACACGCCCTAATGTTTAATGAGTCGAACCAACCCTTCTCCAGGGAGCGACGAGTGATATTAGAAAAGAGGCGAGAGCGTGAGAAGGAGGAGTCTGAACTGAGACATCAGCTGCTATTGGCCAGGAAGCGTGCTATGAGGGACTCGCGACAGAAACAGTTGCAAATACTGCAGCTTCTGCCTGCAGGTATGACAGGAATTACAGTGCCATAGTAATGGAAATTTTAGAATCACCTTATTTTCTTCAATTCTGTCTTAAAAAAAGAAATGTTTGAATTTCCAAAATTGTATTTGGAACTTTTGAAGGCTCAAAAGAACCAAGCCAAGTTTGAGTTGGTTTAATATCCTAAAGCTCTTCCAATGAGCTGTTTCCCACCTATGAAATAAGCATACAAATCTGAAGGTGTTGATGCGTTGCATTTGAAAACTTGAAATGAATCATTTTCTACTACATTTACAGTGAAACTGAGACAGAAATTGCTATCAGTGTGGTACTAACTTGAATGATGTCTATTCGATTACTGGTGCATTAGGATGCAAGTTTCCGTTGTATATTCTGCGGCTGCGAAGAGCTCGGCAATCCATCACAATGCATTGTGTCTTTAGCGATTGACCATATATGCCATTTCTGCTGACTATTTAGAGCTGTTTTTAGCTGACATCCCAAAGCACCTACAAAACGTCCAAGAATCCTCCGCTCTAAAAATTCAAACATTGTGGCGAGGTCACCAAGAACGCAAACAGTTGGAACGTAGGAAAATTCACATTAGGCGCATGAGAGCTGCAATAACTATACAGAGGAGGGTAAGTAGTTCTTACCCCATGATGAAATCGGTGTACTTCACTTTCTTTCACAGTGAAATCTATTTTTGCTTATATTTCCATAATGCACTCTGTTCAAACATAACTTACTAATTAATAGACTAACTCATTTCTATTGTTAACATGAAATGCATCAAAACATTAAGTGACTGCAGCGCGGCTGTAATTAATAAACAATTTAAATTTAGAAAATCAGGGTACCTCCTTTTCCTTTCTCGGGACAATTCACGACGTGTTGTGACAGACCAGATATTGTTCAAATGTGAAAACTATTTGGGTTCTGAAATGTATCCATGTTAATGGTTTCTGGCATAAACTCTACCTTCACTGCAGTTAGCACAGACTTCATGCACAGCCTTTATGAAACAAAGTTTTTTGCCTGAAGGTGAGGAAATGGCTAGCCAAACTGGAAAGTAGAAAGAAGGAGCCTCCGAACTGGCAGCGACCGCCTGGGCTGGACGACCAGCGCCGAGTAGAAATACAACAGGAGATCCTAGAGTGGAGGGACTCTCACCAGGTAACATGGGTGGAGTCATTCATGGGAGAAAATGCAAACAGGTTTTATTCCATGGTTTCACCAGTGGCAACCCTTAGAACTGCTTTTCTAGAGTGGCTGGCATGTATAGCTGAATATTTATATTGTAATCGAAGCATGAATTTTAAGGTGAGCGCGTAAGTAAATACAGACGTGCTAAATCTGACATTTCGGTTTATTACTTAAACCATTTTCAAGGCGACACAAGTGGAAAATAAACTGTGGAGGTACACGTCAAAGTGCATTGTGGGTGAGACTAGAAATCAAAATTGAGCTCAAATGAACAAATGTCGTCTTGAAAATGGTTTAAGTAATGAACCGAAACGTCGGGTTTAACACGTATGTATTTACTTATGCGCTCATCTTAAAATTCGTGCTTCTGTTTTGGCCTAAAACGAATGTGATTATAATTGAATATTTTTTAATTGCTTACGTAAGATAATTATCATTCAACATTTGATCAAATAACTTGTTGGCGACCATTTTTAAGCCATAAAAGTACACAATTCTCAATCCTCTCCTAGTGCAAAGTCTCAATTCATGCTCAAAACGTCACATTATCAAATACAATTATTTTCTGCACTGAACATAAATTTGTAAAAAAGGTAAACTGCAGATGATGTAGTGTTTAAAATATTTTTCTTGCTGTTAATATGCAGAGAACGGTGTCCGAGGTTTTTGAACTCAAGCAACAAATATCTTCAGTCATCAAAGTGCCGAATAATTTCTGCTGTCCCAGCAATGTCTCCGCTGTTTAAATGAAAATCAAAAATCTATGAGGCTGTTTTCTCAGCCATACACCTTAATATGAATGTGCAAAGGTTCATGTTAATTGCTTTATGCATGAAAGAGAAATCAATATTCAAATGAGATTCTGCTATTAGTGTGAAAAATCAAAATAGCTGCACGTGACCGATAGAGAATTGCCATGTAATAGAAATTGACACATCACAAGCTCCACCTATTGTGAAATGTCGACAAACAAGAAGTTTTACCCAGCAACGTGTTGTTTGTTTGATAAAATGGCAGCTTGGTAACGATGATGTGTCAAAAATACTGCATTCCGATTGGTCAGTTAAGCCATCACTCAAAATCCTGGTAATAGGTTAATTGGCGAACAACTTGCATATGTGGTAAATAGATAATGCGTTTTAAAACATGTTGTGGTTTGCGATAAAAATGAGATATATTTTTGGGGATATTAAAATGTTATGATTAACTGTAAAATGGCTGCGTGCTCCTTTCGAGACACAAAATGTCAATGGCTGCCTCTAGATGCTCTCTGCACGAAGAGAAACTTGTTGCCTGAATACAACTGTGTATGGTTGTACCACGTGTTTTCAACTTGCATTCATTCAGACAAGAGTGTTTCTTCCAGCCAAAGACAATGAGCCGCGAAGAACAAGAAGATCTTCATAATAAAGTTCAAGACACGCTTCGACGACACGTGATGACTTGCAAAGTTACGAGGAAGAATCACCAACATAGGGAGGCGCTGATAGCACGCTTGGAAACGGATAGTGATCTACTCTTAAGTAAGGAGGGCTTCAGATAAAAACACAGCTATGTGATATCCACTTTTATGCCTACACTATGCTATACGCGAGCTTTATCAAACCTGAAGTAACTTGATAATTTAAGATTATGTGTGTGCACCCCTATTTAATGCCATCTTTAACCAACATAAAGCAAATCAGTTTAGTTTCATTCATATCATTCACGTCACGTGACCATGCATTTTTTAGTAAAACGTTTTTGAAAGGTACTGATAAAATACAATACGGAATTTTGCCATAGATTTTTCATTTCAATGACAGTTCATAACCGAATGTGATTTTGGAGATATTTCTTGTGTATCCCATTCAATCCTATTATAGATGCTCCAAAACTGAGTGACATAACTCCTGAAGAAGTCGAACTGTTCACCACTAGATCATTACCTGTGGCAACCAAAGCTAAGAACAACCATCGTGAGGAGTTGAGACTGTTACGGCATCCCTGGTGGAAACGATTGGGCGATGAATTCCAGGACCAGCAGTACGAGGAGGACAACGCTCTTTTCTGAATGTTAATGAGGCTCATAAACATAATTTATTAATTTATGCTCATCATATGAGGAAGACAACTGATGAACATATTCATAATTTGTTGAGTTGTGCTGGTCACAGTTGTTCATCAGCTTGGACCTAAGATTTTGCCACTAGCTACAATGTATGTACTGCTCTGTGACCAAAGCAAGGAGTGGATGAAACCAAGATGAGCAAAACTGGTCTATACACAAGAAATGCAATCCCACTTGCCAATGCTTCCCTCTAAGGTCACAAGGTAGACCTGTCAAATAAGCAAGCCTCCTAATTGTACGTGAATAAGTTTATTTCACATTGTCTTACTCATAGCATAAATATCCACAATCTCGGCCACATTTCTCAACTTCAGCCCGGTCTTACAAACATTTACCATCAGATCAAAGTAAAAGAAATCAGCAGACCTCGTGTTCCAAGTCTTACTTAACACCTGTTGATAAATTTATCCAAGACATTAGATACCATATCACATAATGCCATATTAATATAAAATTTCAAAGATATATCGCCAGCTTCACTAATTTAAACTGCAAAACCCAGCATTGAGAACTTTATCTATATTTTCACCCTTTGGTTTGACTACGAATTAAATTAAAAATTTATACATTTTCGTTAACTACGTTTAAAAAAATACACTGCTTCACTAAAAGTTGCACCTTTACACAGCTCTTTCATCAGACAATCAAATTTTAATTGGCGAGATAATTAAAATGCATGCATGTTAATAAGATGCATAGCTATAAATTAAGTAATAACAAACGCAATATTTTGCTACCTTAAGAGAAACAATACCATGTGTATTTAACGTGTCCAGTGAGAAAATAATACTTAACTGACTTTCACATTAACAGTATTTACAACAGTATAGGTAAAGGCAGAAATAATGCGCTATCATTCGTACTATGCCTCAATAGTAACCAAACGAGAAGGCAATTAAAGATTATTTCAAATGACTTTAATGACTAGCCCCCTCATAACAAAATACATATTGAGATCTACACTACATCAATGAAGGCTTGGACAGTATACTACAAATAATAATGTTACCCAATGATAGACACTACTACCTCTCGCACCGCGTCCTATCAGACAGCAGGCATAACAAAGATACTGCACTCTACTCACTGCAGTAATACGAAAAATACAAAAAGTTAAATATATACATTATTACATTTTAACACCTTTATGAAATGTTTTGAACACAATTTTCAGCAGATGCTTTGTTATTGCAAGTTAGGCCAGCACATTGATTTTCTAGTCAGAGACTCTTTATTCCATGTAAGGGCTATAGACCCAGAAATTGACTGCTTTCTAATAACATTTCTCCATTTGCCAACAGCATGGCCTTGACTAATATGAATATTTCTAGAAGTTGAGGGTACCCAGCTCAGGATGGGGGAAGAGGGGGCAGGTGTTCAGGGGGAGGAGGTGGGGGCGGTGTGTGCGGCAGGGGTGGATGGGAGGGGAGAGGTGGCTGGAAACCTCCCTCGGGTGATGAGGAGCTGGAATGACTGGACAACCTCTGCCCCTGCAGCTCGATGAAGTGCTGCAACTTCTTATTCAGTTCGTTTAACTCCTCCAGGCCAGACACATTCTTGGCCACGGCAGAAGCCGACTCCGACCCACCCCCTTGAGATCTGTGACCGTTATGAGATTTGCCACTAGAACTACTGCGACGGTGGGCACTGGAACCCCTCGATGGGTCCAGTCGAGCTTTCTTACTGCTGTGAGGTAGGGAACTACTTGAATGCTTACGACTATGGCCAGCAGATGAGCCACTGGGACTATGGCTACGCTTAAAGGAATGCTGACTGTTGTCTTCACCTGGACGTTGCGACCGCTGCTGTGGATGACGATCGTGACCAGAGTGATCCTTCTTGATTCGATTGAAATGCTCCTGGTTGTGCACGCTTAACTCCAGCTGGCGCTGTGGTGCGCCAACCAGGAGCTGGGGGGCACCACCAGGTGCCACTGCAGTAGAATGACGAGACTTATTAACACTACTACTACCAATACTACTAACACTGGCATGAGAACCCGACACGTGATCACTTTGCTGGTTTTGGACTTTGTGATGGTCTGATCTATGTTCCTTATAGCGTTCAAATGGTAAATGTTTTGAAAACTCCTCATTTTGTCTTGCATCTGATTTGTGCCGTGGCAATGACAGTGTGCTCGAGTGTGATAGTTGAGAACTGGAATGAGGCCTGCGCTCATGCGGCCTCTCGCGACCATCCAATTTGTCTCGACTCTGTGCGGTTGCTTCCTGGCCCGAACCACTGTGCACCACTCGCTCATTTCCGGAGCTGACAGGAAGTGACCGATGCTTGGGATCGCCATGCACAGCGTGAGACGAACGAGAGCTCTGTGACAACGCTGGTTGCCTTAAGCCAGAAACTTTAGAGGAATCCACTACATCATACATTGATCTATGCTTGAGTGGACTGTCGACCGCTTTCGTTTTCGACACATGAGGACTGACAGTTCTACTACCAGCGCCACCTGTCTGAGTTTTCAGATCTGGTTTCCTGTCATGGTTTGTAGGAGTCTGGTGATGGCGGCTTTTATGTCCATCTGCCACGGATGACGATGAGGGAGCCGGAGATCGTGACTGCTCTCGGTCCCCTGTCGATTTGGTTGTCGTGGCAGATGGAGCGGGCACGGCGGAGGACAATGCCCCCTTCTGGGCAGGTTTACTGGTCGGTTCAGGCTGGGGTTTTTCACCCTGTAACAATAAAGATGATCATCACCAATAGAATTACATTATAAGATTCAAGTAAAAATCTGACAGACATATAAACAGCAGCTCTTGAGAACACCTTCATTAGCATAATATACTTGTGTTCTACAAAAAACTGGTCTGAAGTAATACGCACATCAGATACAGATGTTTCAATAGCCGAGTGACTACCATGCACTGCAAGACAAGCCGACATCTAGTGGGAGTTATATATTAACGAAATAAATGATAAATGCATTTTGGCTCAAATGCCAAAGTGTTATGCAAGAAATTTGTTCAGAAAAAATATTTAAGTTGAATTCCAATAGGTAGTATGTATTGCAGTGACGCAAATTTGCACACTGTGCATAAAAATTTCATACAAGTATGCACAACTTGCATATGGTACACTGATACATGGTACATTAATCCTCAGCAATGATGCAAAATGACCACCAAAGAATTCAGTCGCCAAATTATATGTGGCTATTAAAGTAAATTTTGAAACTTACCCGAGCAATTTGCATTGCCCTCTTTAATCTATTAGGAAATTTATCGAGTATATTTACAAACTCTTGAGCAATTTCTGAAAAAAAAAAGAAAACTAATTTAGTTTTCCGATACTGACCTCCATACATTGAACAATGCTGATCAGATGCTGGCCTCCATACATTGAACAATGCTGATCAGATGCTGGCCTCCATACATTGAACAATCCTGATCAAATGCTGGCCTCCATGCATTGAACAATGCTGATCAGATGCTGGCCTCCATACATTGAACAATGCTGATCAGATGCTTCTAAATGTATGGACTGTGGCCGCCACATCAGTGTGTCTTTTGGGGACACATTTTGAAAATAATTGCAAATCTGTACATATTAATAATGATTTGGGATATCGGCAAAACCAGAGTATGTAATCATGAATGGTAGGTGCAAATGATGGTGGCTAATCGGTGCACCGTCTAGACGGTATCACGTGTGAGGTGATTTTTTTAATTCCAGTCAAGTTTGAATTTTCTGTTGAGGAGAACACTGAAAACTATAATTTTCAAACTAACAATTGATACAACACTTGCAAGGCATAAAGAATATTTAATGGATTGTACAAATCGTAAATAAAAATCCATACGTTCAACTTGATCCAAAGTTATGTCCTTGTCGGCATATTCCCACCAACTCTTCCCTTCGCTGGACTTGGGAATCTAAAAAGAATCACGTGCATGAGCCAGTTGTCAGCTGGAATACTCGCACAATAAAAGTACAGCAGTTATCAAAAAAAAAATAGACAGACCTTGACAGAACTGCCAGAATAAGATGAATTTAGACAAACATCTGGCCAGAATAATTTAGCAATTTATTTGAGCATTTGTCACAATAAAATGGTGTTTTTGTAGAGTTTTAGTTAAAGTTTAATGTGTTGTTATTGCACCATGCCGCTATAATTGTCTACATGTTAATTGAAGACTACAAGACTAATTGTTGGGATTTCCACAAAGTGCGTGGGAGAACTTTGGTGTAAATTTGTGCCTCGAAACTTTGTTGATTTTAGACACTGTCCATTTTATTTCAAAAATTACCATACCAACCTTGATGTCTCATAAATCGGTTTACCAGGGTTAAATTAAAAAATCAGATTTTCCTAATTCACAAACATGGTTTAACAGTTTTTACATGGCCCCAGCAAAACAGCAGTTCAAGTCCATTCATTATCAAATCACAAATAATTGAAAGGATATTTAAATATTTGCCAAGCAAGGCTGGGTTCGCACTTTCCTCCTTCACGTTTCTTTTATTCCAAAGACTTTACATATTGTATTTAATTATATCTATGTTTTGTATAACTACTCTGAGACTCATAACATTTCTGTGAAAGCATTATTTATGTACCAAATATGTGAGTAGTTTGAGAGAACTTCAACCGATTTCCATTATGAGGCAAATCTATATTGGCCATTTTCAGACCTGATTTTCGGCGATTTTAGCAGTTTTGGAAATTGATAACTCTTTAGTACGTGAGTAAATTTGCATGAAATTCTTACTTATTCTACAAGGCAATTGTGTCTTAGATTTTTGACTGTCATCAGTTCAACGGAGATATTGGCTGTCAAACGAGGAAAACTTGTGACGATGCTTTAATGAGAGCAACACAAAGCGTTGAAATGCACGACTGCATTGGTACTTCTAAGGATGTTTATTAGAATCATGAAAATAGACACTAGGTTTCACAGAATACCTGGAACCTACGTGAAAATGGGAAGACATCATGAAAATCCACCAAGATTAAAGAAGATACAAACGCAAGAATAAAAAATAAAATTGTCACTAGAAGGCATAGCAGTAATTAGATACTCCCGAATGAAGTCTACACCTGTTATGCCATTGATAGAAATACACTTACCCTGCAAATGTTAAGGAAGTACAGGTGCAAATACTCAAAATGGTAACTAGGTCAACACTGTGCAAAACTAGAACGCCATAGTCATCTCCTTAATTGGAATCTCAAGTCATATTTGATGAAAATACTTCAAGGAATTCCAAAGACACAGCAGCAAACATAAAAAGTAAAATTATCACGAGGGGTAGTCAGATCGGTCTATAACACCTCATCATCCATCATCACCTTTATAGGAATACATCGGCCAAATTACACAAAAATCATTCAAAGTATTAAGGAAACACAAACGTAGACACAAACAACACAATCACCGATAGGGGGCACCACAGCAGTTGGACCTGCTGGGATCTTTTAATCAGGAACGCGTCTGCTAATTTTCATAATGATAATAAAAATAGCCACTAGGGAGTGCAGACTCCCTTAAAGGGCTGTTCCAGCAAAATCTGTATGGGAGGGGGGGAAGGCACTTTTATTTCTTACCCACCGCCCATATTTTTCATTTATTTCTCCAACCCATGACCCATAATTTTTTAATTATTTTTAATGGGTTAAAATATAAAATCCAACACTTGCAAACAAATTGCCTCCAGGAGGACCTGTTAAGAACTTAGATGATTGACAGACAAGAACTAGTTGTCTTGTCCAATATTGTCAAAAACTAAAGTAGGCAGTGAGCAATACTTTTGGCAGCCACCAGGTGTCTCTGTTCACCATGTGTCTATAATTTCAATGAACATTTTTTCATTTATATGGATCTATGAACTGTCTCCACGAACTCTTTTATACTTCTATGTCAAGTGAATATTGGAACTTGTTTATTTTTTTCATCTTACTCCTCATACTTTTTATTTAAAAATCATCAATTTTCTTACATGTGTTAACACCAGTTTAGTGTTGCATAACTTTTCAATTAAATAGGACTGCAGACAAACAGTTGGCTCAAATCAAGTTGCCCATGACTTGATTAATGGCTTAGTGAACATATTGCACTCTGTTCACTGGCAATATGGGCTTTTTTGTATTGGGTTAAGTTAGGATATATGCATTTCTTTTTGAGTTTTGAGGGCTGAAGTAACCAACCTGTCAACATTAACAGGTCAAAAAATACCACCCATTTTTAATGGATCACTTCTTACAGGAACGACCACCTATAATTTGTGTTTTTTTCTGAAGACAACCACCCATGAATTTTTATTTCTACTGCCGTCCCCCCCCCTCCCACACGGATTTTACTGGAACAGCCCTTAAAACCATTCGAAATCGAGACGGCGTTGTCGTCATCTCAATAGTAACATGTATAATTACGTGAAAATCCAACAAGGCCAGGGCAGATATGGAGACCAATGTAAAAAACTAAAATTGCTACTAGGGGCACACCAATAGTCCGACCCGTCCCAAAATTGCCATCATTTTTCACCAGCTCCATAGAAACACACCTGTAAAACTTCATTAAGATTCTGGAAGCAATTTAGGAGATACAGCACTGGACGCTGGACACCTGGACACAAATGATGGCAATATGCACCCACGTATACACATATACACCAGTGGGTGCACAAAACGGAGTTGATGATTGATATCCCTGTTGTTTGAGAGAGAATCAAACATCAATCTCCAGGGGCCAGTCACACCAAGTTAGCTCTTTTGCAAATGGGGAAGAAACGACTGAATTCTGACTAAGAATTATACTATCCGAACAAGAGTCCCGTGGACAGTGCCTCATTTGAGACATCTTTTTGGCCAAAGTTGCTAGTTTCCATCTGCTCCAAGTGTGGTTTATTCAGATGTTAAGACTGGCTCGGACATTCTGAGAATCGAGTTTGGAGTGACAAGACCATTACTAGGACCAGGCCTTCATCGAGAGGGTGTCCAAGTCGTCCAAATTGACACCCTAACTCAAATTTAGACACCCTAGTTAGGACGCCTTGGTCATCATTTTACGCCTAAGTAAAATGATACTGCACTATAACCACAATTTGACTTGATGTCACTAAAAACATAATCACTTGTCATTTGTCACGGATGTCGTGACACATTGGGAAACCTAACTTGAATGCTTATTTTTTGGAATCCTGAAAGTATCCCTAGAGACAAAATCTCCTGATTTGGCTAGACTGAATAAAGACACTTCTACAAAATCAATTAGGAAGGGGAGATCTTACCTCTACACTAGCCCACTTGCAGGCAAGGTGAATGCAGACACAGGCCACTACCGTCGGCCGGTATTTGACACTCATCATGGTCAAATGGAGACTGAAACAGCAAAGAGCGGTAATGAGTCCACTGTAACAGGCAACACATGTGTGGTCAGACAATTCATGATCACACACTTGGGAAAAAACTTGGGTTTGATGTAATCAGCCTCTTCAGCTACGCTGTAATAAAAAACTGGGTTACAAAACTGTACAAAAATGTGAAAGTTGTGCACAACAGGGCTTGCGGAATTCAACAACTTCCTGAACCAAGCATCAAAAGTCCAAGTTACACTTAGGCTATAGCTACAGCAATGTCACAAAACATATGGAGCCATCGGCAACGTACTAACTGTAGGCAGGTTGTGCAAAACGTCACTGATGTCACACGTGGAACATTTTGTGATGCAAACCCATAAATACAAACTTGCTTCTGGATTGCTGCCTAGCCCAAACAGATTTCCATAATCTTACACCAGGTGAACCTGCGCAGGCAATTACTCTGACATTAGTCACAGTTTTGTCAGTTTAGCATTAATGAAGGTCTGAACAAAAAAATATAGGGAAACCGTCACAGCCGCTGATGATGTACGCACAATTTAATGTTTCATCAGTGACATTTTGCAAAAAAAAACACAGGAAAAACAACTAGTCACAGAAAGCCATTAGCAAAAACTGTACACCAGTTTTTCATACAGGTACATCCAATCACCCATTGTGTTCAGCACTACTGGAAAAAATAGGCAATAAAAAGTCTCGGCAGATTTGAGTGGAAATGAAACTTAATTGAGGGCATGACAGGCATGGGTGTTTCGATGCGTCGCCATGGCGACATCCGATCAAATTCAAGCGTCAAACCACCTGTTTGTTGCCAGTATGTAGGACGTCTGGGTCAGGTCCTTGCTGGCTGTTTACAACCGGTTGGCATGACAACCCGCAGCGGACAGCAGACGAAGGTAGATGGAAAGAAAAACACCGCCATATTAGTTCACGTGCTAACACATTCCCTTAAGGCCCAAGTCACATCGTTTTTGACATTTCGGAAAACATCAGTGTTAACAAGATGCATTTACTTATCATGTAATGTTCTCTCATGCAATATCACTTCATCACTCTTTTAAAAAGAAAACAAGAAATTAGTGCTCAGAAACAAAACTTGTGACATCATTGTACTTCTACTCATGATTTGATGACCTCGACACGTACACTTTAAATATCAGGGCTTGGAATGACAAAAAAGAGGAAAATTTTCCAGGTGATGCACCATTCCACAAAAAACAGGCTTGTGTGATAGAAACATTTTTGTCGTAAAGTTTAATTGAAATAAAAGTTTTTGCGTGAATAACATCAAAATAATGATAAAAAGAGACGAAAAAGGGGAAACTGGAAATCAAATAAGAAGAAATCAAAACCAAAATTCCAAGCCCTGAAATATGGCCCCCACTCGCGCTCTTAGACTACGCATTTTCCAAGATATTACTTTCACTTTCCACAACACATTTTTCAATAAAAAGTGGAGTGATGGTAATTTCAATAATCACCGTCACCAAGCAGTCAACAAATTAGTTTGATGCAAGATTTTTTATTTATCTTATGAATTTTTCCACAAGTTTTCATCATGTCATTTTCCACGGGTTTTCCGTGTGTGGAAAGTACGTCTCGTATTAAAGGTTTTTCATTATGAGTGGGGACCATGGACATTTGAGCACTCCTGAATGAACTACAGATAACGGTATATTCAAACATGGAACAAGCACCTTCGTCTAGGTTAAGCAAAACAGAAACCGCACTGAAATGAATCGATAAAAAGTTAGAGCTAACTTGAATCAGCGCAGTTTCAAAAACAAATGAAAAATTCTTTTTTAAAACTGCAACAAGCTTCGAACAGCGCTTACCTCGAACCAGGTCACATATTTTGACAATATGAGAGTGAGGATGAGTCACACAGACATCAAACCCTGAAAAAAGAAGATAAATTAATTCAATCAACGAACACTTAACACCAGGGGCCTCGCTCACCTGAAGGAGAGGAAGCATGTGCCTTCTGAGGGGTTAATGGGAGTGAGGCCAAAACTCATCTGTTCTGCACAGCCTGCTTCAAGGAACAAAAACTGACGTTGTGTGCTCATTTCGAAGCATAGCCTTAGGCCTTGTGGTTTATCTAGTCAAGTAGTATATGACAGTGAACCCGGGATTACCATGACTGCTTTTCTTAGTTCAATACTATGTGACCACCCTCTGCACTAGTGAAAGTATCTCAAATTCTTTTTCACATCAGGGTTGTAAACAGAGATAAAGATATGACTGAAGTGAGGATTTGCGCAGGTAATAAAACCTTCTAAAGCTGAGGATCTACATGAGTTTAAGTGGATCTAACCAAGGGGGGACTTTTTAATCGCCGAAAGGGGGGGATTTTCTAATCAATGCAGAGTAATGTTTGGGGCTTTATGAAGGGAATTTCGAGCGGTTTTTAAATATTTTCAGAAGGGAATGAGGGCAAATTGACAATATTCGTCCCCAAAGTCAAGGTATCGAGGACACTGAATGTGGAATAGTAATGGGGACAGTGGAGTGTCAGTGCTACGTATCTCCGACCAACATAGCTCCTTTGTGTTTTTTCAAGGACAGCGAATGAAAAATGTCTTGATTTCAACCAATTCTTGTCTTTTTTACGGACCTTACCAGTGTTCACCCTCCACTCTCCTCTGAACACAACCTTCAAAATTTCATAATTTCTTGGGGCCCATGAAAACAGCACAGAATGACGCGCACAATGTATATTGGGAAATAAGGAACAAAGCGGTGATTTCCATTTATTTTATTTCTTACAACTGATACAGTATTTATATCCATGTTAATAGTCAATATTTGTCCATTGAGCTTGGATGCACTAAATGACACAAAGACACAGTCTCACGTGAAAACTGCTCAGTGTGTAGCAGACAGAAAGAAACTACTTGGTTCAACATCACAAGGAAACGAAGAATACCTTGATTCTATCACTTTCCCGGAATATGTCTATCCATCACCATGAATGAAGGTCATGGACTGATGAAGATTGAATAACAAAAGCACATTTACACTGATACCTACCCAAAGTTTGAAGTAAAATGTTTTCATTGATGACCAGTTCTTGTACTTTCTCCAGGTATTCCTGTTTTAAAGGGGAAACACATGAGTGGATGAGTCTGGTCAAGCTACGAGTTCAATGCTCACACATTCTAGCCAAAAAAGGCTGAAGAAGCTACACTCATCATCTGTACAAAAATAAGTTTTGGTTGTTTCACAGTTCTTTGCTCTTTGAGGGTATGCTTGGCACGTGAACTGACCAGTCAGGTCAAACTAGCTTAGACTCATCTCAAGCACCAGAAATCACTTTTAATTTAAAACTGCATTTCGCCAATGCTTAGCTATCAATTTTGAATTATTAACTGAAGCACCTTGGCAGCTTAAAAAATTTCTAAGCTCACCCAATCTTGAATCGTGGACAAATGAGCCAGCAACTCGAGTCAAAGGCAATGCCTTGACATGCCATTTTCGAATTGCCAATTTTAGCCAACCTCAATAAACTCTGAAGCATTTTCTTGAGTCACTGATGGTTCTGATGTTTTGTTGGCAACAGAAACAGAATCCTACCATAGTAAGGAATACTGTAGGACTGATTTAATTTTCATTTTTTTAGCTAGCTAAAAAAGTGATATGCAGTTTTAAGTAATTATGGACAAAACTGAGACAAGTTTTTTTAACTGTACAAAAGTTTTGGTAGACTAAGACATTATGCTCAGTAGTAATAGTCAAAATTAGTGACTGCCAGTTACTAGTTCCAGAAGTATAAAATATCCCCACTTGGTATGAACTGCAATCACCAAACATGTCTATTCCGACAAAAGACACCAATGAGTGAAGGGCAGACACTTACGTTGCTCTTGACATCCAGTGGTGGGGCATCCCTGTGCAGCAGGCGATGGTAGACTCTGATCACATGTTCGAGTTTGCGTGGTGCCTCCTCCACCTTAGCCGCCAGAAAGAGGCATGCCGCGGCAATAATGTTACGCTGGAACTTGGTGAACGAGTGAAACATGTAGAAACGGTGCATATAGACGATGGCCGTGTTGGTTACCAGGAGGCGCCTTCACATCAAGAGTTGAGGAAAGTAGATTCATGAGAGATAATTCATTTACCAATCACTTGCCGCTAAAACCACATACATAGTGGGCAGGACTCTCCGCCTGAGCATTAAGTCTCATCGAGTGCATTCTCTCACCACTCTTACACATGAAAGAAACGTCATGGGAGGAACAGTGTTCTTCACAACATGTTCCAACTCTTAACATACAGCAAGAACTAGGGCTTCATTTTGAAGAATTGCACAATTATTCAACCAATTAGAGAGCAACATAGATAATGCCTATAGTAATCCTTTACATAATGTGACACATTCAAAGGAAAACACAGGCAACCCACCTGTGATGCTTCCTCTCAGCACAGGAAACCCACCTGTGACCTGTGTTGCCTCCTCCAGGCATGGCTGGCAGATGTGTTATATTCCCATAACTCTTTGTACATTTCAGTTTGGCCTCGAGCACATTGAAAGTATTGGAGGCCAACTATCAATTTCGTTGACAAATGAAGGGAGATATCAGAAAAAATTTTGTGAGTGTTTGTTCTCATTGGAAGGATTTACAGCTTTCCAATCCAATGTGACCCTCTGTGCTCGAACGAAACTTGAAATATGACTTAGTTGGTTTAGCCATGGTGAAGTATAATTTGCATAAAATCCTCAATACACATGCCGTATTAGGATGAGCCAATACCTTACAAAGTGGCTAATCAGTCAGCTCAGTCGATAAAGACACATTACAGAGACCAATATTGGGTTGAACTTTGCCAAATCAAAGAAGAAAAATCATGATTGAAAGCGAAATGGGCCCAAATGATTGGCAATGGGGTAATAGCCCTGGGTAAGTAATGTGAAATCCAGTTACTAGGGACCCAGTTATCCGACTATTTACCGTGTAATGGTACTGTGGACTTAGTACATGGTAATTATAGAACAATCACAAAAACCATCCAATCCCATAACTTGCACATCATCTCGCAGATTTTACAAAGAAATTCTTATGCCAAAAATTCAACATTTAAGACGCAACACCGAGGATGGTGAAACAACAAGTCAAACAACAAAGATACTATGTATTTAACATATCAATGAAATAATCAAAGAACTTAACGGAATTGAGACTGGTAAGATCAATTTTCAAAAATTGACCGGCGAACATGGAAAATGGACTGTGTATTTTCAACTAGCCAAAACTGGCGAAAGGATACAAATTTAACCTTTGTCCAATATCCTGGATAAAGTTTGCAGCCTGTTGTCTATACGATAACTCCTTGTCGGCGTCTATACCACATTTTCGGCTGGGGGTATTCAAAACCTTTGACTCTGAAAATACCCATCTTAATACCCCCGCCATTGAAATTTGCCGATAACTCGGACTAACGGACAGACAAAGCATGAGATTAGTCACGGGCAGAAGAGTTTTAACCAAAATCATATATTGAGTATACTTATTAACAAATAGTTTTTGCAATTTTTATTTATCAATTTATTATTTAAAATAAATATTTATGTTACTTTTGATAAAAATTGTCAGTTTTCACGGAAAATGATGATGACTCACTGAATTACGTTTAAAAAGTATTCCCAGACACGGCCTCGTGATTAAGCGAGTCAAAATTTAGGTCATTGCCTCGTATGCAGTAGATTTTCTGGCAGTGAAGTAAGACTTCCAAGAAATAATACGTAATATATAACATGGCTCAAAATTACAGGTACGGCTGTTTAATATTTGTGTACTTGCCTTGTCAGGTAAAACTTCAGCTTCAGTGGTTTGGTTTGTGGTTGCTTATTGGTAAGAAAACTCGACAAAATAGAAAAATTCAAGTTCTCTGTTTCATGGGAGATAACTCGTGTTGTAACAAAAACGAAAATAGGTCAATACTCAAGTAAAGCATTGCTGCAGTGGCCCTTGTTTCTGATTTATGGGAATGTCTGGAAAAACTCCATGGTTTCATAGCACCAATTTTAAACGAGGTCACATAATGGACGGCACCTCTGGAAGACTCTCAGAGAGCAGGGAGAGCACTTCTGCATTAATTCTTCCCTAGAAATAATAGTGATAATTATGTTTTATGCAAATTATGGTCCTCACCTCCTTACAAATTAGGTAAATAAGTAAGTAAAAAGTTCATTTTACAATGATATAGAATAGGTTAACAGCTAAACAGTAACAGAAGTGCTAGAAGTTCAAGAGCTATGTCTGTTCAGGGCTCGACGCTATTAAAATCGCCAGGTCGCATTTTGCGACCTAGCCAAAATCCCAGGTCGCATTTTCAAAATCCAGCTCGCATTCGTAAATGCCAGGTCGCAAAATTTTCCCGCCATTTTAACGCGCCAAATAGATTTTTTAGATCATCGAGAAAATGTTTAGATTATGCTCTTACCTGCAGCGTTAAATGCTCACAAATTTCGGATCTCAAAATTGACTTCATTCATGCAGGTACGGCCTTACTGTTCTTCACGACCGCCATTGAAAGTCTCTAGAGCGCAAGCCAAGTTGCCGGCGTGAAAGTTGAATCAGTGCTCTCTAACTGACTTGTGCATTCGAGTAGCTAAATTTGCGAAGTGAAAAGGGAGAAAATGCCCGTTGAAAAAAGTATCTAGGATTTTGTTAGATCTGGTCTGCTACTGGCCGTCATCAAAGTCGTTAACGATTCAAACTAACTCGGGTAATCGCGAGTTTGCTCTTCAATACCTTCCAAGTACGGGAAAAAATAGGTCAGTCGCAAAACGACACGCACGTCACTAGTGTTAACTTTCTTTCCGAGGTATAAAACAAAGCCGAGATTTGGTTTTTACATATTGTGAAAAGACGTTTTTGAAAACTGAAGTTGTGTAAAATGAAACTGACACACACCATATAAGCTGCGTGTCAATTTTAAACCACACGCGGTCGTTTGTAGTGCGCAATGATGGGCGCTAGCTTGAACTGTGGGCGCTTAATTAGAAATTCTCAAAATTTCAGGGGGGACTTTTAA